>JAAALK010000086.1:14008728-14054579 GCA_019279435.1 Zizania palustris | reverse complement strand
GACTGTCGGAGGGGTCTGACGGTACATGATGACTTGGTTGTACCGAAGGGTTCGATACTTTGGGTGTTACACCAGAGTGTGTACCGGAGGTTGTTTACCCGGAGAGGTCTCCGGGGTACTAGATACACTTGTCTGTTTGTCTGTGGTGCACAGGTGACTTCGGAGGCAACAGACGGTTCGCAGCAAGTGAACCTGGGTCAAGCGGGAGGCTTGATGCCAGGCGAGCGGGGAGCTCGGTCACAAAGGTTGTGAGGGGTCGAGGTCGGTCCTCGGGTCAAGGTGCGCCAGGCGAAGACAAAGAGTACGGAGTGTGGATCCGACTGAAGGTACTCCGAGATGAAGTCCTCGGAAGCGAGGCATTTCGAAGGGTACTCCGAAAGGAGTGACTTCGGAGTTTGGCGGACAAACTCCTCAGCAATGAGGCAAGGTGTTCAAAGTGTGCTCCCTATGGAGGCACTCGAAGGTATACCCGACGGAGGTCTCAGAAGTCAAGGTGCATCGAAGACATGGTCCAGATGAGATTCGTCGAGGAGTGTGCTCGGGGAGAGACACTGCGACGAAGTGCTCATGGAATGCTTCATGCGGAGGCCTTGGACGAAGGAGGGACTTCGAAGGGTGGTACTCCGAAGGTGGAGCTTCGGAGTGTGGCTGACTTGAGGTACTTCGGCCATGCATAGCTTCGGTACACGGACTGACGGAGTTCGAGCTGGGAGAAGCTGCGAAGTCGTGGTAGTCCACTCCGGAGGTGTTGGTGCGAAGGCTCAAGGGCTTTGACGGCTTTGGCTCAAAACCGTCACTGTATCGAAGGCTGACTTCGGTGAAGCGAAGGCCGTCAGTCTCAAGGCTTCTCACCGAAGCTACCGCACCCCTCGCGTGCGAAGGGGGGCTTCAGAAGACTCCAAGACTGCAAAGGTTGACCATGTCTACTCTACAAAAGCTGATGTTGTCTCCTCTGCGAAGCTGACAAAAGAAGCCTCCAAATAAAGTAGACTACCAGCTGTACCCCCTTGTTCTGATGAGACAAAATCAATGTAAACCCTAGGGGTAAAGTAGTCTATTTACAGGGCTGAATAGTGCATATAAATAGTGGAGGCTAGCTAGGCAACATCAACACTTTTGAGCAGTCATTGTAGAAATCCTGGGCTAGCCGCCATTTTTCTCTGTGTTCATCCTGTGAGTTCTTTTTGTGTTCCCTGTTCAAGTAATGAAACTTTGATTCTATTTTCATTTGTGCCTGAACTTGTATGCCTACTTTGCACTGCATGCTTTGATTTCTCTGTGCACCATATTCTTCTGGGTTGAGTTTGTGCACTAGATCTCTTCTGGAGAAGTGTGTGAGAGGTCTGTCTGTGTGAAGTGTGATTTTCTCGGTGTGTGTTCGCTCTGTGTAAACTTAGGCTAGTCCTCTCTGATTACTAGCGAAGCACTGTTTTTGGGTTAACTCGAAGCCTGTTTTCTTCCCTTTCAGAGTCCTCGGCGAAGTGTGTTCAGTGTGCGTTCAAGACCTCCGAAATACAAAGCCTAGTACCAGTTGCTAGTGTAGAGTATTTGGTCGAAGTCCTCAGAGGGAAGTCTGCTCTTGCGAAGGGTGAAGTGCGAAGTCTGCTCGAAGGGACCCAGTGTGCAGAGCCTGCACTGACTTAGCAGAGTTGAGTTTTTGGTGTTGTGGGTGGAGCGAAGTCTTCTTGACTTCGAACTTTTGCTCCTTGGGAAGCCTGGTTTCGGAGCTGTGAAATACCTCTGAACCAGAACTTCGAAGGGGGTGTTCGAAGCATGTTCCGTAGAAGACAGAATTAAAATAGAAGGCTATTTTTAGTCTGAAAATTTTAAAATCTCCCATTCACCCCCCCTCTGGTCGCCGTTTCCGGTCCAACATCCATCTGTTGCTTTACGGATGTCAAGCCGGTAAGCTTCATATCATGAATGCCGACAAAGAAGTACTTGTAAAATTTCTTCTCTAAGTCAGCCCATCCTCGGATGGGGTCCGCTGGCAGCGAAGAGAACAACGCAAAGGTTGATCCTGATAGAGAGAGTGGGAAGAATTGGACCCTCAGCGCCTCGTCAGCCAATGCCTCTCCACACTGGGTGAGGAAACGACTAATATGCTCGACCGTGGAGATCAAGTCCTATCCCGAAAATTTGGTGAAATCGTACACCTTGTACCGGCCAGGTAGCGACACTCGATCGAACCATTCTGGATATGGCCACCGATACAGGTACGTCTGGTCTTTAGGCTTCAGCCCAAATTAATCCCTAACGACCTCTGTGATCTGATTCACCCATTCATCTTCTTAATACCCTGGCGTTGGATATTGGCCTGGTGTTGGAGCTTGTTGATATTGTTCCTACCGAACAACATTGCTCCCATACTGCCCCTCATCGCTGTAGGGTTGTGCATCGTAATACGTTGTTCGTTGATACCCGGGAGGGATGCCATCGGGTGCCCCCCTTATCGGCACAAGGTATGGTAGTGTATTCTTAGCGATGTCATATGTCACCGGTGGCACCCCCTGTCTTCGCGGCCTTGCGTCGAACACTGGGAACGACACCGACGCATTCCTCTCCATGACATACGATGTGCTCTATGGCGGGCCTTGTGTGGGGCCTACCGGACGAGCCGTCTTGTTGGCGTCATGGCTGGGCGAAGTGCTCAGCTGCTCTAGCCTCATTGGCCCTTGTAGCTGTAATGCTGGTCGAGTGTGTAGAAATTTGGTCAAGTCGTTTGGTAGGTATGTCGGGCCTTGCAATGACCCGGTGACTATGGTGCCTTCGATGACTTTCTTGATCATCTCGTGTAGAGTGGTGACCAACGCCCTAGACTAGTTGGCCAGCAAGTGGCGGATTGCTTGGTCGACGATTTCAAGTAGATTAGCCTAAGAGCTCTCCGCTAGCTGGTCTCCTTCTATTGCTAATACTGGTCTAGGTAATAGACTCTTCTATACAGGCCCCGTACGATTCATGTCGTAGGACTGCAGGCATGACTTTTGGAACTCCTCCACATGTCATTGCACGTCTAGCCCTTGGTCTTCAGTCAGGGCTTCCATGGTGACCGGGATGATGTTTTGTCGTTGATCTCGTTCACCATGGTCGGGTTGTTGGAGAAGGTCCCACCGGGCGTGCCAAAAAACGTGTTGGTGCATTTTTTGTCACACTTTGACACACGTGTAGCCTGGAAGATCTGCTTCACTCTAGTGCAGGTCCTACGCTCTTAGAGAAAGGGTTCAAGGTGTGCCAATCAGTTTGACCCTGCAACTGATAAGGGAACAGAAAATATAACATTAGTAGCATGACCTATCGACTATCGAGCGAAGGACCGCGATGACGATTGGATATTCGTGGAGTATCATGTCGATCGGCTATAAGGCCAATGACCTGAGATGAAGCGATTGGGCGAGTGTGCCATCGGTCGATAAGATGAACAGTGAACCACGCATGCCGATGAATGTTTTTCCGATAACTTATAAGACATGTCGTGGAATCGAAGATAACCCATCGTCTTGTACTCCGATGGAAATAAATAAAATGTGCCAGATAACAATTCTATATCATGAAAATCATCACAATAACTAGATCAGACCTAACTGAGATAGTAGCTAGCCACAATGATCTTAATAATATATCGAAGAATTGGGCATGCTTTATTTAGATGAACGGTATACAACATAAAAGAGATACAATAGCAAGAGATGTCAGACTTAACCGATGAATTCTCAAACTATCACACTTAAATCACATCAATCTAAGAGATCAGACAAAACTGATGTAGCCTTAGACCTAGCTAATAACCGAGAACAACCGGTGATCGTACTGTTTCAAGGTTCACCTAAAGAGATCAAACTAAATCAATGCAACCGTGGGGATATTAATCTAATCGGTACGGACGTCGGGGGTGGCGGGACTCACCTCTTCGCCGGAGATTAAAACGATGCAGCTCAACTCCGAGTGTCGAACCCCACCGAAATATACCTTGGAGACTAAGGGTGGCGATGCGCCGAGTAGTTGGTTGAGAGAGATGTGTTTTTCTAAACTAACTAGGGATACATATTTATAGTTCGAAGACTTACCGTCCAAGTACTCTGTCTTAAACGATTCCGGATGATCTTTATCTTCTCTTCTACACCTTATTTTCATCAGCTTCTTCTGCATTTGATCGTCTTGTAACAACATGGACGGACTTCCTTGACTTTATTTGACGAGGTCTCTTTGATTTATGTTGATCGTGCATCATTTTTAATGGGTCTAGGCTTAACCAAATCTTAGCATCAACAGAATCCTAATAGGATTAGAATTCAGGAGAGTAGGGGATGGTTATATATGTAGTGGTATTTTAAGATAAATAACAAGAAAAAAGTAATAAAAATTTGTGTGTGTAGTGGTATTTTAAGATAAATAATAAGAAAAAAGTAATAAAGATTTGTGTGTCTCTATTCACGCGTTTGTCACAAGTTCTAGCAGAGAGTTTAGCTAAGAAGCTGATATAGGTTTATCTTTTCTCGATGTCTTACTTCGCCACTGATCTGTGTCTCCGTGGTCGTTCGATTTACGCGGAAGTGTTGCCCATTCACGTCAATTTGTGAAGATGTAAAATGGCGGGAGGGCGGAGGGCGGAGGGCGGAGCCGCCATTAATACTAAAACACAATGTAGCATCACTATCACTTCCGGCATAATCCCGATCGGTTACAGAAAAAAGAAGCAGTTGTACTTGTGGCCAAGCCTACCGTCCGGCCACCGCACACCAGCACGACGCTCACGTCGCCCTCCTCTGTATCTACACCTGGGGAGGACCTAGGCGCCGATCTCATCTGATCAGATCAGCCATGGTGCACCTGCAGCTGAAGCAGCCGCGAGTAGGCACCGTCGGGACGCGACACGAGCTCGCCGTGGCTGCCCTGCTCGACGACGCGTCCGTCCTGCACCACGGCGATCGAGTCCACGCCCCGGATCGTCGACAGCCGGTGCGCCACCAGCACCGACGTCCGGCCCTTCATGATGCGCTCCAACGCCTCCTGGAGCACGCACTCGGACTCGGCGTCGAGGGCGCTCGTCGCCTCGTCCAGCAGGAGCACGGCGGGGTCCTTGAGCACGGCGCGCGCGATGGCAATGCGCTGCTTCTGCCCGCCGGAGAGCTGCACCCCGCGCTCGCCGACGGGGGTCTTGTAGCCGTCCGGGAGAGCGCTGACGAAGCCGTGCACGTTGGCCACCTTGGCAGCCTCGATCACCTCCTCCTCCGTCGCGCCGTCCTTGCCGTAGGCGATGTTGTCCAGGATGCTGGTGGCGAACAGAACGGGCTCCTGCTGCACCAGGCCGATCTTGAGGCGCAGGGACTTCACGTTCAGCCGCCGAATGTCTTTGCCGTCAATCAAGACCTTCCCGGCGATTGGGTCATAGAAACGTTCGATGAGAGCAATTGCGGTGCTCTTCCCTGACCCGCTCGCTCCGACCAGCGCCTGGCTCTGGCCGGCTCTGACCCTCAGGCTGAAGTCCTTGAAAACCATCACGTCGGGGCGCGACGGGTAGCTGAAGTCGACGTGCCGAAAGTCGATGTCGCCGCGCACGGACTCGACGGGCTCGGTGTCCGGTTCATCCGGGTCAATGCGCGTCCTGTTGTTGAGGACGGCAAACACCGACCGGATGGACTTGCCGCCGCGCACGATCTCAGGGGCGATGCTGACGGTCTCGGCGACGGTGTTGGCCGTGATGACGAGGACGATGAAGACCTTGATGACCTTGGAGAAGGTGGACACGTTGTGGCGGACGAGATTGGCGCCATACCAGAGTATGAGAGCCTCGGAGGCGTAGAGGGACAGCTGCGACAGGCCGAACAGCGCGCCGGAGATCTGGCTCCGGCGCAGGCTGTGCATCTGCGGGACGCGCAGCTCGCTGCAGAAGAGGGACAACACCTTGTCCTGCGCGTTGAACGCCGCCACGGTGCGGATGTTGCTGACGCCCTCCCCTGCGATCATGCTCGTCCTGGCGTGCGCCTTGGCCGTGTCACCGGCGAAGCCCTTCATCGACAGTTGCTGCATTCACACAGGCATCACCACAAGCATCAGTCAGTCTCATTTCACAGTGCAAAGTGCGGCCAGACATGACAGATCTCAATAGTTAAAGTTACTAGCGATGGCAGTAACAGTGCATTACAGTTTCGAAAGAGTTTGCAGGCTTGAACAGCCCATGGGCCATGGCCAGTGTCAGAGAATGGGGTTCATGCACCGACTGCATGAGTGCATGCTCAGGCTGAGCAATGCACCGTGCGATTTTTACGAATCGCCAGAGGAAATCATTGCACGCAAGGAATCACGAGGGGCTCTGCAGTCTGCAGCCAGCGTGGAAAGAAACAAGAACAGAGAAAAAAAGGAAGGCTGTCATAGCATTCTGATTTCTGCAGCAACACTGTCCTCGCTGACGAACGCCACGCCATGCAGACCACGGGAACAAGACACACTGCACTGCAACTGCGAGATCGCCATGTGCGTGGCACTGTAGATTGCAAAGCCCCAGATTCCCGTGCACACAAGGCCGCCGTGCGACACAGACAGTGTCGCGAACAACGGGACCACGGTAACAGGGGCATGGCAAGTGGCAAGAAACCAAAAAACCCTACCAGTGGGCAGGCAGCTCAAAATACGCAACAGGAAAGATGGCAGATTGGCAGTTGGGCACGCTTTGCTTCCCCATCTCAGCAACAGGAACGAAAGCATAATCAAGCATTTGAGGAAGAAGCACTGAAGCAGCATCTGTGGCGATAAATAGCGCCCGGCCTGGAGCTTTCTTGGCGCTGTTAGCAGCTGAGCTCCGTGATTAGCCAGGGAGCATCTTGCCAGGGGCTGCACATGCCGCGCACAGCGATTTATGGCAGCTGCGGCGGCAGAAGCACTGGCAGCGGCTGCGGCATGGGCCACGGATCCTACCATATCATGCCGATGAATTAAATCTGCCCTATTGGCTCTGGAGGGAGTAATAACTGAGCTGCAACGGTTGCCTCAGCCAAAAACGGCGTAGCAACCGTCTGAAGTGAGTTCGTGGTGCAAAGCATTTGTTTTAGTGGTAAATACTATGGGGGAATTCTCCTGTTCTAGCAAAGATTTCTAGCCCGTTCTCTAATACAGATTAGCAGTAAGTCCTTAGCAAATGAACCTTAGGGTTGACGAAAAACAACTGTGAATGTGATGGATGCTGTTAGTTGGTCTTACCTGGGCAAAATTGGCAAGGACAAGGAGAGGAAAGGCGATGAGAATGAGGACGGCCACCCGCCATTCGATGATGAAGCCCACCACGAAGGAGACGAGAAGTGAGCTCATGTTCTGTAGGATCACTGATATCCGTTCAGCTATGGCCGACTTCACGTCTGCCGCATCGGTGGCAAGGCGTGCTGCCACAAGGCTTGAATTGTTCTCCTCTTGATCAAACCATCCAATGTCGTTCCTCAAGATAGCTGAAAACATGATCTCTGATTAAACAATGTATCTTTCGGGATCAAACAGAGTTTAAGAGCAAGCTATGCATTCATACCTGCGAGCATCATCCTCCGCACCCTAGTAGTCAAATTTTCGCCCATGATGCTGAAGAAGTAATGCTGGACAAGGTACACGACAACAGCATATAACCCAGTTCCAATGTAGATGAACACGTACTCCCTAGTCTTCCTCTCCATTGCATTTGGGTCCCGGAAATAGAACACTTCAATCATGTTGCTCATCACAATTGCAAATGTTGGACCGATGAAGCCAGATAGGATGGACCCAATGGCTCCCAGTATGGCATAGGGCCACTCAGGTGCATTTAGCTTCAGGAGTGTGAAAAAGTAACCCTTAGGTGCTCGATACTTCTTATCATTGTCGGCATTGGAAACCATCTCAATACGGCCATCTGCACCAGTGCTGTATGAGTAGCTCAAGTTCCTCAAGCTTCCAGACCTGAGGCTCAATGACCGAGTGGACAGAGAATTGCTCAACCGGGATGACCGTGACTTGCGGGTTGACGGACCACGGAAGTCATGATTTCTGGCCGTCTCCTGGAATCTCATGAGTGCGGCGTAAGCTCCTGAACTTCCTTTGGCAAGGAGCTCATCGTGAGTACCAGTCTCAACAACCTGACCTTGCTGGATCACGGCGATCATGTCGACACAACGAATTGTTGACAACCGGTGGGCAACCACAACTGTTGTCCTACCGACCATCAGGCGGTCAAGGGCTTCTTGAACAATATTCTCCGAACCAGCATCAAGTGCACTGGTCGCCTCGTCTAAGAGAAGGATCATCGGGTTCTTTAGCATTGCACGGGCAATGGCAATACGTTGCTTCTGACCACCAGAGAGCTGAAGTCCTCTTTCTCCAACCTATGTTCCAAATATATTGGGTTTATTACTGGATTCAGGAAAGTTTGTAGTAGCAAAATCGATAAGATGGCAACACACTATATAGCAAAATCGCAAGAAATGTAGTGGTAATCAAAGTATCACACTTTAACCAGTACAGATAACAGATATCACTAGCATACCAGAGGTAGTAGAACCTACCTGAGTGTTGTAGCCATTAGGAAGAAGAGCAATAAAGCTATGGGCATTGGCAGAAGAAGCTGCAGCCTCAACCTCAGCCATTGTGGCATCAGGCTTGCCATACAGAATATTTTCGAGAATGGTGGTTGCAAATAGCGCAGGTTCTTGATTCACCAAACCGATCTGATCTCTCAGCCACTTCAATTGCAGTGACTTGATGTCCACATTATCCAGCAAAACTTGCCCTGCAAAAGTAATAACACTCACCAGTTAAAAAACTAGATTACCATCAGGCATCAACATCACATGCTCTGTAGATTTCATATCCTTACCCTGATTAGGATCATAAAACCTTTCAATCAGAGCAACAACTGTACTCTTCCCAGACCCGCTACCTCCGACAACCGCTGCCGTTTTACGGGCAGGAAAGAAGAGCGAAAATTCGCGGAATATCATGGCGTCTGGACGGGACGGGTAACTGAAGGTCACCTCCTTGAACTCTATGTTGCCATGGACTTCATCCAGGCACCTCCCATCAGCTGGGTCCTGAACTATCGTCGGCCTCTGCCTTATCACCTCCAACAGCTTGTAACCAGCAATCTTCCCTTTACTGAAAGCTCCGAGGTTGGAGAACGACTGTCCCAAACTCCTGAAATCCCAAATCCACAAATGCATATTGGTCATACATTTTATCGGAAGTGTGCAGTGCAAGCGGCAGAATTACCCGAAAACTGAAAAAATATAAGGACTCACAGGCCGCCGACAATTGCAGAGAAAATTGCGGTGAACGCCTTTCCACCATCCGTCTGGCCATTCCGGATGAACACACCGGCGTACCAGAACACCAGCGCCCAGGACATGCAGGCGATTCCATAGGTGCACCCAATGCCAAGCCCCTTGGCCATCCCTGCTTTGTACCCCAGCTTCAGGGTGTTCTGGATCGCCTCCGAGTACGAGTTGAGGGCCTTGGACTCCCCCACGTAGGAGTACACCGTCCTCACTTGTGCAATCGCCTACACAGCAGTGAACACTTGATCATCAAAATTACTAGTACATTTGCATCGAAAAGGTGAAAAGATATCATTTTTAACCTACATTTGTGATTGACATCGGAAAAAAGGTACGATATGGGTGGTAATAGCTATCTCAGGAAAAGGGCAAAACGACATCAAACAAGAAATCCTCTATCTGAGAGGATCGATTGGATATAGCCAGATGCTAAAAAGAATGGAAAGGGATATCATTTTGATGCTATCTGCTCAGCTACCGTTGCACTTGACTCTTTGACCGGCACGGGCTATAGCTAGAGTCCACAGTTCTCTTCCCCACCGGGAGCCATATTTTGGTTTCCCGGAATGAAAAGGAGTATCCAGAAACAGGACGATGAGAGCGAGAGTGACTAGTGATGCTACCTGCTCGGCTATGATTCCGGCGTTGGCGTACGATTCGCGGCTCTTGGACGTGAGGCCAGTGAGCGTGTAAGCGTACAGACCGCCGGCGAAGGCGATTCCCGGGATGACGGCGATGCTAAGCAGCGCGAGCCGCCAGGCGGAGACGAACCCGACGACGAGCCCCGCCAGGAACGTCGAGAGGTAGTGGATGAAGTTGCCGACCTGCACCGGACGAACCGTAACAATCAGATCCTTTGGACAAGGCCGGTGACCGGAGCCACAAAAAAGTTGCGACTTTGCTGTTCACCTTCTCGCCGATGGCATCCTGGACGAGGAGCGTGTCGGTGGAGACACTGAAAACGATGTCGCCGGTGCGCGCGTCGGTGTCGAAGAAGCCCACGTCCTGCCGTAGCACGGCTTCCAGATACCGCCGCCGCAGTGCGCCCACCTGGCGCTCCCCCGTGTACATCCAACACGCGATCTCTGCACGGACACAGCATATACGCCATGAGTAAGACCGGCCAAACGTTGCAACAAATCCGGCGAGGACGCCGGAGAAGGCGTTTGCCGAGCAGGGGAACCCACCGAGGTAAGACGACGCGCAGACAACGAGACCGAGGTACACGAAGTAGAGCGAGTACTGCAATGAGCAAACAAAGCCACGAGATTAAGCGTCAATGACCACAACGAGGAAGCACACGTAATGGCATAGACGAAGCAAAGACGAGGGCTTTGAAGCGGGACATGGCCAGTTGGCCAGTGGCCACCACAGGATACGTGCCTTGGACACCTCGTCAGTCATCCGGTGGAGGCTGTGCTGGTTCTTGCCGAAGCCGTTGATGAGCTCGCCGAAGACGAGGAAGAACACCGGCATGGCGGCGCCGTGAACCACCGCGCCGGCACTCCCCGCCGCCATGAGCAGCCAGTCCAGCGGGTCCGCGAAGCCGAACAGCTCGTGGAACGCCACGGTTTGGTCCGCCCGCTTCTTCACCGCCTCGCATCCCCCACCGCCGCCGCCGCACCCCGCATCCTCCGCCATCGTACGCTCTCTCTCTCTCTCTCTCTCACGAGCTCTTCCTCCCACGCTGCAAGATCGCCTCACGGCCTTGGCATTGGATCTCAAGACACACAAACCTCTCCCCTCCCCCCTTCTCGCTCTCCTCGTCTCGTTCTTATACTGCAAGAGGAGAAGAGCAGAGCAATTCCAGTGTGCGGCACTGCCGTTTATTTTGGTTGGGTGTGCTTAACCAAACTTGCATTTCTCGGGGAGAGGGAAGCATAGGACTTGCAGACGGAGAAGTCAACTCACCCCCGGTTACAGTAGGCTACTCGTGAGCCACGCAGACGCTCCATCCCGCAGGCCGCAGGCTGCCGAGGGATGAGGCACTATTCAGGCCGGCAATGTAGCTTAAATCCACCGCAAGGTGAGCGTAGCCAGGCTGGAGGAATACGCCAGGTTTGTATCGTAACAGCCACTGCATGGTGGGGCAGGTGTCACGTATGCCCCCACATGTCAGACTGCACCGTATATTTGAAGCTCTAGCTGAACGGTGAGGCTATAATGCGGACCCACTTGTCAGAATGATTGGACGTTGGAATTTAGAGAGCATTCGTACATGTGTACGGCCAATGAGTGTACGTGTACTCGTATACGCCATCGTATACGTGCATGTACGTGAAACGGATGCAATAGGTTACTCCTACATTCCTTCCTTTTCAATGCTAGGTGTTAAAACCAGTAATAAAAAATTGATTTTGCATGAATTGTATATAGATTAATAGTATGAAAAAACTTGTAAAGTTTTATTAACTATATTAACTATATTGTGATAAAATGATTGGCTGGTGTCTCATTAATTGTTGTAAAGATTAACTAAGGCTATTCACAATGAGGTTTTATGGTCTTTTTTATGGTATTAATTATCATGCCACATCAGATTTTTTTGCTTATATTACATTTAATTAATGAAGAAATAGAAAGAAGTAGTGTCATCACTATGACATGGTGCTAACCCGTTTCCAAGAAAGATGAAACGAAATGAAACAACCATTGAGAGCTAAATCATTTTATCAGAGAGAGAGGTATTTTATGAGAGCTAGTTGCATTTAATTACACTGGTTAGCCTAGAAAATAGTGAAATAAAACTCTTCAATGAGAGAGGGTATTTCATTCAGTTGTAAAGCTGACGTGACATTGTAGGAAACAGTGCTATGAAATACACCATTGTGAATAGCCTAAAAATCGATTAAAAATATTTTGTATAGAACAAATTTACTACCGAAAAGTTACCCGCCACTCTTGACAGTGTGCAGGAAATGGGGACCACGCATCGGGAGAGCAGAGCAGGTGGGACCTGCATACGTGGGCTCCATGTGCATTAGCGTAAGAAACAAAGTGTATTTCTGTTAATGCAGTCCGTAATTCAGAATTCAGATAATCAGATAAGTGGATAAAAGTTTTAAGGTTAAGAGTTCGAAATAACGAATTTATTGCTCAAATTTTGATAAAGAAATCGTACGTTTCACCGATTCAGAAGCGTGTCTTACAGAAATTCGTGTGGTGGATTATTACTTGAACAGGGCATACGCCTATTTTTTTTTTATTATCACGCTCCCAGTAAACTCGATGTGGATAGAAAACTCTAGTCAACTGTTCATGCATTCGTCACAGCCAGATTCAGATGCAGGAGAGTGGATAGAATAACCCCGGTAAAACATGGTCTTCCATGGAAGCATGTGAGGATTGTGAGCTAGATCAAATCAAGAGATAATTAGCTTGACAAAACTTGATGGTCAGATCCAATTTGATCTGATTATCAGCCGACGTTTTTGCACGGACGAGAATTGGATTAGCATGTGGAAACGGGATTAGCGGAGGGAAACAAGATTAGAGCAGGAATTTCTCAGGATGTGGCGGTGGGTGGGGATCACACTTGTTTTTTCTTTCGTAGTCTCGCTCTCTTTTTTTTTGAAAAAAAAATCGTGGCGGTCAAAAGAATCCTAGGAGCACGGAACGCTGGCTGCTGGCACCGGGAGGCAATTAAGGGCGGCCGCCGGATCGGTCGGCCAACGATCTGACGGCTGTTATACGCCGGGGAATTCGGCGTCACGACTCACGAGACTCCTGTTCTGTTTGGGAAAATTAATAGTAGCAGACAAAGCTACCAATACAATATTAACTCGTTAAATAGTTTATATTAAAAATATAAAAACTCAATAGCTATACAATCTAGAAACTGAATTAATTTTTAGAAATTAAAAAAACACTAGTTTTTTTATATTCTTTATGGAAGCTTTAGTTTGTAAAAATCAAATATCTACCTTATTATAATCTATAATATAGACTAGAATTTTTCAGCATTGAGATGATATGCATTTGTTTTGGCGTATATGTTTTAAGTAAAGTTAATATTTGTAAATTTGCCTAATAGTTAAACAAAAATATTTAAATTTCTAATGTATTCTATGGGTCTGTTTCTTCTCACAGAAAGTACTCATTAGCTTCTAGACAAAATTAGATGTAGTTTTTTTTGATGGTTTGGGGCAAAAGAAAAAATACCATATGATCAACTGGAAATTATTGTGCTTGCATGAGGGTTTGGGATTCCTGGACAGTAGAATTATGAACAAGGCGCTTTTGTGTAAGTGGATCTACAAAATCTTGGAGATTAAAAAAGGCCTCTACTTTGAGATTTTGAAAAATAAGTATGAGTTGAGAGGTAGCTTGTTTGCACATAATAAAATGAATGGTTCTTACTTCTGGTCAGGCATTATGAAGCTAAGGAAGTTTGTTCAGAAGCATTGTATCTTCAGATGTGGGGATGGTAAATCAATTAGGTTCTGGGAAGATTGCTGACCGGATGAAATCACTTTGAAAGTGAGGTTTCACGGCCTTTATGATATTTGTCAGTCCCCAGATATCCTTGTGAGTGAGGTTAGCGATAATAATTGGGAAATTCACTTTAAGAGGACTTTGTCTGACAATGATTTTTTATGCTAGCTTGAGCTTAGAGAGTTAGTTGATTCGGTTGAGCTTGGTCCTAACTAGGATCAAGTTTTTGGGTGTTTGGATATATAAGCGAGATTTTACTACTAAATCCTTATATAATTGGTTATCATTTAGAAGAGTTAAAGATGACTATTTCTTTCATATTTGGAGGTGCGCTCCTCCCTTGAAAACTAAAATTTTTCTTTGGCTTTTCTTGAGAGGTAGAATTCAGGTGGGTGCTCAGCCAAAAAAGAAACAGTGGCCCGGTGATCCTTCTTGCAAGATGTGTCACCAATTAGAAACGGTTGAACATCTTTTGTGTCCATTGCCTCATTGCTAATTTCTTGTGGTGTTATTGTTAGGGATGCATTGGGCTGGCTAGTGATTCCGACCTCTCTTACCAACATTTTGATGTTTTCCCTGCAATGTTAGTGCTCGTGAAAAAAGATTTTAACGGGGTTGTAACAACTGAGATGTGGTCGATTTGGTTGTTACGGAATGATTTTGTTTTTAATAACCGTCTCCCGAATAATGTGCTTGCCCTTCCTTACAAAATGACTTGTATGGCTTCGCAATGGAAGATCTTGGCTCCGGGGCAGCTATGGAGATGTCTCAACTTTGCTTCACACAAATCTCATAACTCTGACTGCGGATGGGGCCTTGGCAAGAAGCTCAAGTTCTTGAAGTAACTTGGATGGTGATGGTGGTGTGTGGTGTAATCTGGGACGTTTTGGTTGCGGTTCATACTGTTTAAGCCTGAGTCTGTTTTGGGTTTTGGGGCTTAGTGTTGGCTTCAAGTCTGGGTCGTTGTTAGTCTCTCCTGGATGGTTAGCATGCTTCTGTTTGTTGTCCTAGTTTGTGGTGAACTTGTAAACTGGTATCCGAGTTAAAACTCGTTACCTATTTTGACTTTCAATCAAAAAGCCGAGCATAACTCGTTTATGTCTGTTTTCAAAAAAAAAAAATTAGTGTTACGTACGCCACATAGTTAGATTGATATTTAAAATAATTTTATATATTATAATTTTAATAGTTTTTTATGGTGTGTAATAACTTATATATATGTGTGATATTTTGTTTTAAAATAAAAAAGTATCTGCAATTGATTATTGACTTTCACAAAGGAATCCCTACGGCTTGAAGCTACAAAAGGCACCTACGAGCTACGGTCTTTGTGGCCCACCGTGCAGTTCCGTATCTCGATACCAGCCTCCAGCCAAAAGCTGTGATATCTGATTTTTTTTAAAAAAATATTTTTTAAAAAAAATCAAATTTGTATGTTAGATTCAAAAAAATTGTAAAAATAGACTGGCTGCCAGTCGGCCGATGATTGGCCAATCGGATACTATTTTTGTAATTTTTTAAATCCAATAAACAAATTTGAATTTTTTTTAAAAAAATACTGTTTTTTTTAAAAAAAAATCGTGATATCTCATATCTCCGAGCGGGCGGCTAGCGCAGGAGGTCAGCAGCAAGGCCGGGGTCAGGGTTTGGCTCCTGCGGGGATGGCTGCAGGGTTAACTAAACCTAACCAAACTAAGTCCGGTTCTACGGTTATGGCGCTCCGGTACCGAACCAGTAATAAACAATGGTACATTTTTTCTTATGAATACATAAGTATGTATCATTGTGGGTAATATATAATGAAAATTTAATCAAATCTTTTATTTTTCAATTTTTTAGAGGTGCATATGCACCTTTGGGATGAATGCAGCTTCACTCATGGTAATAATCCAGTAATAATAGAAGAGTCTATCGCAGTAACCGAATTTGAAATATTTTCAAACTGATCTGAATTTAGACTTTTAAAATATAAAATTTAATTGAAGTTTTTTGGTAACTATTCGGTTGCTACAGTACCGCTATTGCTTCAGCGGCGGCCGGCGAGATGCGAGATGGGTAAACTTGTAGAGTTGTAGTGTTGTGCAGAGCGAAGTTGACGGCGATCGCCATGCGATAGGCGATACTGTTTCGCATTCTGCAGCTGCATTGTTTAGTAGCTGGTGAATGCGCAGGAACCATTAACTGATGGAGGGGGTGGTAGACTGGTCGTGGGAGCATCTAGCCAAGGTAAACACCTGCACAACACCAGGATGCCAACTACTGCGAGTCTGCAATGTCCCCCTCGAAGTAATAAATAAAGCAAAGCACGCACAGTACGAGTAACTCCGGTACACAGTAATGCATCGACCCAGATGGATTATAGTATTGCATACGTGTGCGTGGGCGCGTGGCTGCCAAAGGAGACAAACGGGAGTGCTTTGCTCGGCGAGTTTAGAGCATCTGTTATCTGTTAAAAATATTAATAATAATTAAAAAATAACTATATTATTTTTGTTATTTGGTTTGCTAGCAATATTTGAGAGTAGATAGAAAAATAGGAATTCGGTTTGAATAAAAGACTTGCCATTATCTTAAAATAGAAACAACAACAACAACGGAGATGCTCTTAGTCGTTTAATTTGTTTGGTCACCCGGATATGCTAGTTGTTGGCGTAATAAAATACTATGTGATAGATTCAATAAACCTTAAAGGGTTAGTTTGGTGAAAATAATTGTACGTCTGACGTGTAACGATAAAGTAATACAAAAATAATTGTAACGTTATAAAGTGCACATTTCGTTAGAAAAAAGGATGTTGTCGCAAACCCTATGAAACAATATTTAGCCTTTGAGTTGGTATTGCCAAATGCTTCACTCAGAAAGTTTTCGGGAAAGCCGACTCCGAGTATCATCGGGGAAGCTTCAGACGGCTATTTTAGGCTTCAAACATCTTGGAGAACTTTAGAAGACCGAAGCCTAGCTTATTGAAGAGGTTGCAGGTTCAAAATTTAATCTATAATACAGTATATTCTTAAGGTTCTTGTGGAATGCAGGAGTTTTACGGGATTTTTGGATGAATTGTACTTTCCAACACTAAATCCAATGCAATCAGAACTAGTGCAATTAGAACTAGCCTTCTCAGTTAATAACTTCATTACCATGGCTGCTGGATGCGCAGCGTTGCAATGCATGCACGCGCTGCACTCTGCGTATCACGAATCACGACCACTCTGCCCAAGCGAAGCAAAGCGCATGACTCCAAACTTGTGGTTCACGTCCCCTCTGTTTTTGCCTGCTTCTTGGGTAGTAATTCGAGTGTTTCCCTTGTAGTGTCTTCCTTGCTCTTTCTGCACGGCTGCCTCTCTTTCCAGTGGCCAGACTATTAGCTGGCTCTGAACTTTTACACATTGGACATGCATGCTAGTTAAGGCCAGATGGAACCCCTAGCAGGCAGAATGCAGCATGCAGCATGCTCCAACTGCTAGGAGAAGGCCAATTTGACCTCCTTAACTTTGGGTTTATTTGTTTTGAGGATAAGATTAGATGTGATGTGTAATCAATGGATTTAGGGTGTGATCAATGATTTTTGGTTGAGACAATAAAATGAGACGATTTTTTGATTAGTTGTATATTATTTGGATGTGATAAGCCCAAAATTATTGAGCTCCTTTTGCCGATATATATTATTTCATTAAAATGTAATTATATAAGATCTTGCTTTATAAATTTAATTGTAATAAATTCAATGTTATAGTTAGATCATAAATATAAAGAATTTAGGATGAAAAACTATTTAAAGTTTTATAAATGAGAAATTAAAAACATCATAAGTAATTAGAAAAATGTCACGTCATCTCTTTTAAATTTGAATAGACTCTCATGCACCCAATTTATCTATCTCAACTCATCTAATATATCTCTACTAATATAACGCGCAAACTTGGTCCGTGGATTCCGTCTGCCCACGTGTCCATGCGCAGTGCGCTCAGGATTCCCTCTACCACGCGCTCGGCCCATAACCCTCGGTGCTCACTCCGGCCAAACCCTACAAGTGCTGCCGCCAAACCCTCCGCCACCCGCACCGCTCCCTCCGCCAAGTAATAAACGCTGTCTTGACCGTGCTCGGGGTATGACCGTCGACCACGTCCTAGTGCGCCCCCTCTTAATACCCCTCTTAACTCTCCTCACTCTCCCTATCTTCATCCCTATGCTCAGAAAAAGAACAAGCCCCCTCTTAACCCTCTTAAGCCTCCTCACTCTCCTCTGTTCCGGCTAAGAAACCCTAAGAAACCCGTAAGAAAAACCCTTGGACCGCCGTTATCGCTACCTAAGAACCCTGAAAAAAACACTAAGCAAAGCCCTGCAAACCCCGTAAGAAACCCCTGAGAACCCCATGACAAAACTCAGAACAAAAAAGAAGGAGAATCAAAGGATTAGGGTTAGGGTTTCACCCTAACTAAGCCTAAGAAGCCTAAGAGAGGTCCTAGGGGACCTACCTTGGTTCCTCGCCGCCGGATCTAACCTCGTCGGAGTCCGGGAAGACAATCCGACCACCATCGCTCACCGCCGCTCGTCGGCGAGCGTGGATGTGTGCTCGCATCAGGCGTACCATACCACTATGGGCTACCTCGATGAAATCTTGCTCACCCTCGGGTGAGCGGAGGACTCTAGCGAGGAGGCTAACGGTGGCGCTCGTGTCACGCCCCGATTTATCAAAATCGAGACATTATTGAATTTCCATAGAAAAACAATAATACAAGAGGTTCATCATGCGACAACGTACATACGGTAAAATTCATGGTACGCAGACCATATTTATTACAACATTGTTTTAATAAAACAGTAGAGTAGAATAATTAGAAAACGGCATGACGAACTTCTTCTTCAGGATTTTTCTTCTTGACTGGGTCGCTACTCCAGACCGTCTTCGAGATAAGCATCCTCTGTGGGGTCCAACGGGTATGAGTACAAAGAGTACTCAACAAGCCACCGCAAATGCAAATAATAATGCAGGATAATAAACAAGGAAGGATAAAGGCTAACAATGCGGAATAAAGCAGTTGCAGTTATGGCATTTAGTGTAATCATATTTTAATCATGCGGAAAGTAAACATGAGCATCATCAACATCAACTAACTCGAGGAGTACGTTTTACCTCCTCGCACAACGGTCCTTACATGACAAACAACATGCACATCCATATTCAAGTAAACTAACTGGGGGATGTCACGCAACCCGCCCTTGACCGTGGGCTCGGCTTTTCGAAAAGATTTAAGACTCTGATCAGAGATGTACTACTGTACCCACAAGGCACGCACTCATCTCAACGAGATGACCCATTACACGGGAACTCGTGCCAAAACCTCAATATGAGATGTTCCAAGCGATAACCACCCGCTCTAGGTTTCGCCGGCGCGCCGGGCCGCATCCCGGCTAACGTCGCACCCCCTTTTGCGCCACATTGGTACAAGTCACCCGCAGGTGCAACTTGACCCATCTCCAAGTGGTGGCCTCGGTTTGGAACAACCCATACCTTAGTTAGGACTTACCCACTAGACTTGTGGTTAGTACGTAAGTGTATTGCAACGGATCCCTCAGACCGGTCCTTATAGTGCCCCGGGTGCGACTGACCAATGCCCTAGCTTGCACCCGGAACCCACCATGCATACACTCACAACCATGACTCATCACCAACAGAATTTCCAAGGATAAGAAGCAACGGGAATCATATAATAGAACCATTTTGCTACGACTCATTTTTATCCTATAGCGGCCGTGTCAATACATTGGACACTAGCTAATATCATAGTTCATATGGTGACAAGGAGGTTAGGCGAGATAGCATGGCTTGGGTTGCACATCAAGGTCGGGGGATCCTAAATAAATATAATGTAGGGGTTCATTTGACTAATGCATATACATAACCTATGTGTTTTAGCGATAGTCAATTCAGACATGGGTTCAATATGCTCAAAAGAATTGTTTGGTGACTTGCCTTGTTCAGCAAAGGGAGAGGGAGGGACTTCGGGGAAGTACTCCGGCTCCTCGGCGACGTCGTAGTCTTTTTAATATAAAGAAAAATAAAAGAACATAACATCTAATCAAACAGTATAACATTACATTATAAACACATGAGTTAAAGTTAGTTTGATTATAAATAAAATAACTTCAATGGTTAAAGTTCTGAAATTTATTTCTCCATTAATTTAAAATGAATCTAAATGAATTATTGTCTTTCATGAAGGGTTTTTAAGTGTGTATAATACTACATTAAGTTTTCTAATCAATTTAATATAAATGATTCATAGAAAACTCAGTGGTCCTAGTGTTTAAACAGAAAGGAATAATTATATAAATTTTCTGAAGTTTAAATATTTAAATCCATATTTTAATCCTAAAGGCTTTTGAATAATTATTTGAATAAACATGAAAATGTCCAAATAAACCTACTGTTTTTATTGCCTAAACATGTAGAGAATAATTTTATGAATTTTCTAAAATTGGAATGGCAATTTTTAGAGTCCAAATGCAATAGATATGAATTTTACAAGTTTAAAAGCATTTCTGGAATTTATTTTCAAATTTTAAACCCCTCGGGTCCACGGTGAGCCAGGCCCACGGTGAACCCGCGCACTGTGCGCGTGCGCCGGCTCGATCTGGACCGTCGGATCTAGATCCGGTGGCCAGGCGCGAGGCGGGAGGGTTAAGTGACAACGGACGGCCAGGATTAAAACGCGCGAAGGGGTACCACGTGGACGCACGAGATCGCACGCCGGGTTAAATGAAAATCAACGCGTGAGATTAAAACGTAACGCTTTGACCAGATCCGACGGTGCGGATTAGATCGCGTACGTGGGCTCACGCGCGTCGTCCGATTGCCATCGTGCGGCCAGGATCAGATCCGGCACGGCACGGGTACTCGACCCGTGCCGGTCGTCTTCTCCGACGACGGCGAGCGGGCCAGCGGCCACGGCGAGCGACGGCGGTCCTAGCTAAGCCTAGAAATGGAAGGAGGGGACTACGGCGGTCACGATGGTACCTTGGCGGCGGTCCGGGGACGACGGGACGTGGCCGGCGACGAGGGTAGACGCGGAAGGCTCCTCGGGTACTCGACGGCGACGGTGTTCCGGCGATCTCCTTGACCAGCGGAGGCGTGGCCGAGGTAGGGGACGTCTTTGCGGTCACGACGGTGGCGGAGGCGCGGGTCGGGGTGGTCCGAGGCGACGGCGAGCGGTGGCCGGAGGCGAACCAGGGGGAATGCGCTAAAGCTCGGAGTGAGGGCGTTCTGTGCGTTCTCGCGACGTGTAGGCGTGGGGGTGAAACGCGAGGTGGCAAGGGGGTTTAAATAGGGCCATCGGCGGGGGCAGAGAGGGCGTAGTCTACGGTGGCCGGGAGTTAACGCGTTTAAACGCCGGCGAGGTTCGGGTTGAACGCGGTTCAACGCACCTGGACGCGAATCGGGCGAAATTAATAGGGGGAAACGGTCGGCGCGTTGAGGGGGATTCATTGCCGGCGACGAATTTAAGGGAGGGGGCCGGCGGGGGCGGATCCGAGGCGGAATTAGGGCTTCGGCCGGCGAGGGGGGGGGATTTGGGGGCGGATCCAGCGGGGAAGACGGGTCCGACAGGTGGGCCAAGGTGGTCAGCGGGTGCGAGCGCGCGAGAGAGGGGACTGACAGGCGGGGCCGGGTTGTCGGGTTCGCGCGCGAGGGGAGGGATTCGGCGCCGACAGGTGGGACCGGGTTGTCAGCCTAAGGCGAGCGCGGTAACGGGCTGGGCCGGCCGGGAGAGAGAGAAGGGGGGGGAGGAGCCCATTACTGTTCTATTACTTTTCTGAATAAAAATAATTCCAGAAAATAGATTAAAATATTAGGGCTGCTTCCAAGGTTGGTAAAAATTTATAAAAATTCTCAAAATTATATTTTGGTCTGAGGATTATATACAAAAAGTTTTACCTCCTGATTTGGTCATCTACTCTATGTTGTAGTTCAAAAGGGTATAAAAGGGATTTAAAGGTATTTTCTGAAATAATAATCCCAAAAATTGAATTTAATAATATTTTTATTGGTTTGAAAATTTGGGGTGTTACAAACCTATCCCCCTTACAAGAATCTCGTCCTCGAGATTGGAACGCTACTCGAATAGCTCGGGGTATTGGGCTTTCAGCTCGTCTTCTTTTTCCCAAGTGGCTTCTTCTGCGGGATGGTTGTTCCATTGGACTTTGCAGAAGCGGACGACGCGACTTCTGGTTACTCTTTCCTTGGTTTCCAAGATCTTGATGGGTCTCTCTATGTAGGTCAAGTCTTCTTGGACGTTGAGTTGCTGAAGGTCGGCTTGCTCGGTGGGCACACGGAGACACCTCTTCAGCTGCGAGACATGGAACACATCATGAACGCCTGCCAAGGATGGAGGCAGTTCAAGTTGATATGCCACTTCTCCTTGTCGATGGAGGATCTGGAAAGGTCCGACGTAGCGGGGTGCTAGTTTGCCTTTCATGTTGAACCTTTGAGTGCCACGGAGGGGAGTGACTCGGAGGTAGACATAATCGCCCTCCTCAAAGGCTAGATCTCTTCGACGGTTGTCGGCATAGCTCTTTTGCCTGGATTGGGCGGCCTTCAAGCGGTCTCTTATGATCTTAACTTTCTCTTCGGCTTCTCTCAATAAATCTGTCCCAAACAATTGTGATTCTCCGGTTTGATCCCAGAGCAACGGCGTTCTGCACTTACGCCCATAGAGTGCTTCGAACGGGGACATTTGCAGGCTGGCTTGATAGCTGTTGTTGTAGGAGAACTCTGCATAAGGTAAGTTCTTGTCCCACATTCCGCCAAAGTCTAGAGCACAAGCTCTAAGCATATCCTCCAATATCTGGTTGACCCTTTCGGTTTGACCGTCGGTCTGTGGATGATAGGCAGTGCTAAAGTTCAGCCGGGTGCCGAGTTCCTCTTGAAGGTTTTTCCAAAACTTGGAGGTAAACTGACTCCCGCGGTCAGATACAATCTTCTTGGGAACTCCGTGGAGGCACACGATCCGGGTCATATACAACTCAGCCAACTTGGCGACGGTGTAAGTTGTCTTGACCGGAACGAAGTGGGCTACCTTGGTGAGTCGATCAACGATCACCCAGATAGAATCATGACCAGCTTGGGTCCTGGGCAGTCCCGTGATGAAGTCCATTCCTATCTCTTCCCACTTCCATTCAGGGACTTTGAGGGGTTGAAGAAGTCCGGCAGGTCTCTGATGCTCTGCCTTGACTCGCCGGCATGTGTCGCACTTGGCCACATACTCGGCTATTTCTCTCTTCATGCTGACCCACCAATATTTCTCCTTCAGGTCTTGGTACATCTTCGTACTCCCGGGATGAATGGAGTAAAGAGTATCGTGAGCTTCTTGAAGGATGAGAGTCTTCAACTCAGGTATGTTGGGTACGCATACTCGGTTTCCGAACCAGATAGTACCATGTTCATCCTCGGAGAATCCGGGGGCTTTACCCTTCCTCATGTTTTGCTGGATCTCCAGGATGCCTGGGTCTTCCTTCTGCTTCTCTCGGATCTGGTCTATTAAGACAGGCCGAGACTCCAAGGCAGCGAGGTACTCTTGAGTGGTGATCCCTAGGTTTAGCCTTTCCATCTCTTTATAAAGTAGAGGAGCCTGGTCTTGAATCATGATGGCATTGCAGTACCCTTTTCGACTAAGAGCGTCTGCCACCACGTTTGCTTTGCCCGGATGATAATGGATGCCCAAGTCGTAATCCTTGATCAGTTCCAACCATCTCCTTTGCCTGAGGTTCAGATCTGGTTGGGTGAATATATACTTGAGGCTCTTGTGGTCGGTGAAGACCTCACACCGATTTCCCACAAGGTAATGTCTCCATATCTTCAAGGCATGAACCACGACCGCTAGTTCCAGGTCGTGGGTTGGGTAGTTCAGCTCATGCGGTCTCAGTTGCCGGGAGGCGTAGGATATCACCTTCCCTTCTTGCATCAAGACGCATCCCAATCCTTGGCGAGAGGCATCACAGTAGACGTGGAAGTCTTTCCGGATGTCTGGCAGAGTCAGAATGGGGGCTGACACAAGCTTCTTCTTGAGAGTCTGGAAGCTTTCTTCGCAGTCGGGGGTCCAATCAAACTTCACCTCTTTCTGCAGAAGTCTGGTCATAGGCTTGGCGATCTTGGAAAAATTCTCGATGAACCGGCGGTAGTATCCGGCCAATCCGAGAAAACTCCGGATCTCGGTCACGGTCGTTGGCTGTAGCCAGTTGGTTACCGCTTCAACGGTGGTTGGGTCCACTGCTATTCCTCCGGCAGATATGACATGGCCGAGGAACTTCACCTCAGACGACCAAAATTCGCATTTGCTGTATTTGGCGTACAGTTGCTGCTCCCTTAGCTTTCCGAGGGTCAGACGGAGGTGCGTCTCGTGTTCTTCCTTGGTCTTGGAGTAAACGAGGATATCGTCGATGAATACCACGATGAACTTGTCCAAGAACTCCATGAATACATTGTTCATCATGTTCATGAAGAAGGCCGGGGCATTCGTGAGTCCGAACGACATCACAGTGTACTCGTAGAGTCCATAGCGGGAGGTGAAAGCAGTCTTGGGTATATCTTCCTCCCTGATCCTCAATTGGTGATAACCTGACCTGAGGTCAATCTTGGAAAACACCGAGGATCCTTTCAGCTGATCGAACAGGTCGTCGATCCGAGGCAATGGGTATTTGTTCTTGATGGTTACGTCGTTCAAGGCTCTATAGTCCACGCACATCCTCTTGGTCTTGTCCTTCTTCATAGCAAATATGACCGGTGCACCCCAGGGTGAGGTACTCGGTCAGATGTAACCCTTCTGCTCGAGGTCTTCGATGTTGCTCTTGACTTCGGCTAGTTCATTGGCGGCCATTCGGTATGGGCGTTTGGAGATTGGAGTGGTCCCCGGGACAAGCTCGATTCTGAATTCGATGTCCCGTTTGGGAGGCATTCCGGGCAGATCTTCAGGGAAAACGTCTGCAAACTCCTTGACTATTGGCACCTCTTCAAGAGCTATTGAGCAAAGGGACGCTCCGAGTGGTTTGCGACTGACCATCCGGAAGGTGACGGTTACGCCTTCAGGGTTGGTCACCGTGACGGACTTGTTGGCACAGTCGATCACTCCCTTGTGCTTCATCAGCCAATCCATCCCTAGTATAAGGTCGAGTCCGGTGCATTGGATGAGGACAGGCTCGGCCCGAAACAGCACTCCTTGGATGTCAAGTTGAACCTTAGGGCTGTAGAAGCGAGCTGAGGTCCTATTGCCGGGGGTGGCAATCACCATGGGAATTGGTAGAGGGAGCACGTCCAGATGGTTTGTTTTTGCAAAATCTTCAGAGACAAAGGAGTGGGTTGCTCCAGAGTCAAATAATATGACGGCCGGTACGGAATTCATAGTAAACGTACCGAGTACGACTTCAGGAGCCTCCTGAGCTTCCTCCGCGCTGATGTGGTTGACGCGGGCGCGAACGGCCTGGTGGGGTGCTGCGCCTTGGTTCTGCTTGGGGTGAGGACACTGGTGCGAGTAGTGACCTTCCTTGCGGCAGTTGAAGCAGACGACCGGCCTTCCTTGGCGATCCCTCAAGATCGGGGCCTTGGCGGCTGGTGCCGGCTGAGCGGTCGGAGCTGGTGGAGCGGGGCGAGGATGCCCGGCGTTGGATCCACCGGCTGCATGAGGTGGCCTGTAGGCGGGCCGAGGATGGTAGGCGGGCGCTGGTGGCGGAGGGACGAAGCGGGGCCTCTGAGTGTTCGCCTGCTGGTGCTTGAAGGCGATCATCTTCCTCTTCTTGAGGTCCAGCCTGTTCTGCTCAGTCTCTTGGATGAGCGCTTTGTTGACAAGCCGCTGGAAGTCGGCGAAGTCGGCGGCGACGAGCTGGATGGACAGCTCATCCTTAAGTCCCCTGAGGAACTTGGCTTGGCGGAGGGCGTCGGTGCGCACTTCCTCCGGTGCGTAGCGTGCGAGGCGGTTGAACTCATGGAGGTACTCCATGACAGTCCTGTTGCCCTGCTGCAGACCGCGATGACACCGGCGGGGACGTGGGCGGCACGAAAGGCGATGGTGAACTCTGCCCAAGTCACCATGTGGCCCTCTGGCTGGGACGCGCGATAGTTGTCCCACCACTCGGCGGCGGGACCCTGGAGCTGATGAGTGGCGAAGGCCACTCGCTCCCGGTCTGTGCAGGGGAGGAGGTCGAGCTTCTTCTCGATGGTGCGGAGCCAATCTCCGGCCTCCATCGGGTCGGTCGTGCTCGAGAAGATGGGCGGGCGTACGCGCAAGAACTCGGAGAGTTGCGGAGCGGCCGCGGGTGCTGGTGCGCGAGGGGCGGGCTCACCGTTCTGCAGACGGTCCAACTGAGCCTGTTGGTGCTGCATCTGGGTGAGGAGGGCAGTAATCAGATGATTCAGATTCGCCATCATTTCCGCCAAGGTGGGATGGTTGGCGGAAGGCGACCCGGATTGGCGCGGGCCTGTCGCACCCCAGTTGGGCACAATGCCCTCGGGCGCATCTCGGCTTCCTCCTGCTCCGTTGTTGGAGCCGGTGTTCTGGTGGTCGGCCATCTTCTAAATATACAAAGCGATAAAGCAAAGAATGACGAGATGATAATACAATCATATAAGATTCAAGCACATATTTATATATAGTGGCATAAAGTGTTTGTTACAATCAAGTTTTTATTCTACCCATGACACACTCGTCGTGGGCAGCACCACATACAAAAGTTTGATTCTTATTTAGCTAGCGTCTCCTAACGTCTACTCGCCACCGGAGGCGGTCTCCGTGCTCTCGGAACCACGAGCGCGCGGCTCCAGAGAGATGGTGGGCTCGAGAAAATTCTCGATGATGGAGTCGGAGACGAGGCCGGGGCGTGGTGTAGGGGCGCTGGTGGAAGGCCTGGCGGGGGAGGGTCATGGCGGGATCCTCTTGGGGCGAGGGAGGGGCTCACGGATAGGCTTCTTCTTCCTTGGAAGAAGAGGAACCATCTCCGCGATGTCCTTCTGCAGCTCCATGATCTTGCGCTGCAGCTCGCCGTTCTGCTGGATCAGGTTCTTCGTTTCTTCACGAAGAAACGCAACCGCCTCATGGTGCTCGTCGGCGTCGAGCACCGCCTCGGTATGGAGATCATCCATGGCCTGCAGAAGACGCGACTGCCGAGCCATGACCGGATCACGCACGGAGTGAACTCCGAGGTAGATACTACGGTGGGCTCCGGGAGTACGCTTCGGCACAAGCCGGAAGGATGAGTTCTGAAGACGATCGTCGTAGATCATCCTCAGCTCCATGAGGGCCTGGAGGGCGACTCGTTGGCACGCGACGTCGAAAGTCGGGCCTCCAAGTGCGGTGGTGTAGGGCGGCAGATGTTCTCCGGAGCCATGGACGGTGAGGGAGACGTCGCAAGGCCCGGCGAACTCGTCGGGGTAGACTCCTTGAAATTCGGGTTCGAAGAGGAACCCGAGGAAGGTAAGCATCATGCGGAGCTCCCGGACGAAGCCCTCATAGTGGCGGCAGTAACTGTGAACTTGGTAGACTGGCATCTACAAAACAGCAAGTTGAATAAAAGTGAGGAGAGGAACAAAGTTTACGAAGTAGATTTTCAAGAAATAATTTCCTATGGTTAATGGCTAGGCGGGTCTGTTTGGCTTCCTACAGTCAAGTCGGCTCTGATACCATCTTGTCACGCCCCGATTTATCAAAATCGAGACATTATTGAATTTCCATAGAAAAACAATAATACAAGAGGTTCATCATGCGACAACGTACATACGGTAAAATTCATGGTACGCAGACCATATTTATTACAACATTGTTTTAATAAAACAGTAGAGTAGAATAATTAGAAAACGGCATGACGAACTTCTTCTTCAGGATTTTTCTTCTTGACTGGGTCGCTACTCCAGACCGTCTTCGAGATAAGCATCCTCTGTGGGGTCCAACGGGTATGAGTACAAAGAGTACTCAACAAGCCACCGCAAATGCAAATAATAATGCAGGATAATAAACAAGGAAGGATAAAGGCTAACAATGCGGAATAAAGCAGTTGCAGTTATGGCATTTAGTGTAATCATATTTTAATCATGCGGAAAGTAAACATGAGCATCATCAACATCAACTAACTCGAGGAGTACGTTTTACCTCCTCGCACAACGGTCCTTACATGACAAACAACATGCACATCCATATTCAAGTAAACTAACTGGGGGATGTCACGCAACCCGCCCTTGACCGTGGGCTCGGCTTTTCGAAAAGATTTAAGACTCTGATCAGAGATGTACTACTGTACCCACAAGGCACGCACTCATCTCAACGAGATGACCCATTACACGGGAACTCGTGCCAAAACCTCAATATGAGATGTTCCAAGCGATAACCACCCGCTCTAGGTTTCGCCGGCGCGCCGGGCCGCATCCCGGCTAACGTCGCACCCCCTTTTGCGCCACATTGGTACAAGTCACCCGCAGGTGCAACTTGACCCATCTCCAAGTGGTGGCCTCGGTTTGGAACAACCCATACCTTAGTTAGGACTTACCCACTAGACTTGTGGTTAGTACGTAAGTGTATTGCAACGGATCCCTCAGACCGGTCCTTATAGTGCCCCGGGTGCGACTGACCAATGCCCTAGCTTGCACCCGGAACCCACCATGCATACACTCACAACCATGACTCATCACCAACAGAATTTCCAAGGATAAGAAGCAACGGGAATCATATAATAGAACCATTTTGCTACGACTCATTTTTATCCTATAGCGGCCGTGTCAATACATTGGACACTAGCTAATATCATAGTTCATATGGTGACAAGGAGGTTAGGCGAGATAGCATGGCTTGGGTTGCACATCAAGGTCGGGGGATCCTAAATAAATATAATGTAGGGGTTCATTTGACTAATGCATATACATAACCTATGTGTTTTAGCGATAGTCAATTCAGACATGGGTTCAATATGCTCAAAAGAATTGTTTGGTGACTTGCCTTGTTCAGCAAAGGGAGAGGGAGGGACTTCGGGGAAGTACTCCGGCTCCTCGGCGACGTCGTAGTCTTTTTAATATAAAGAAAAATAAAAGAACATAACATCTAATCAAACAGTATAACATTACATTATAAACACATGAGTTAAAGTTAGTTTGATTATAAATAAAATAACTTCAATGGTTAAAGTTCTGAAATTTATTTCTCCATTAATTTAAAATGAATCTAAATGAATTATTGTCTTTCATGAAGGGTTTTTAAGTGTGTATAATACTACATTAAGTTTTCTAATCAATTTAATATAAATGATTCATAGAAAACTCAGTGGTCCTAGTGTTTAAACAGAAAGGAATAATTATATAAATTTTCTGAAGTTTAAATATTTAAATCCATATTTTAATCCTAAAGGCTTTTGAATAATTATTTGAATAAACATGAAAATGTCCAAATAAACCTACTGTTTTTATTGCCTAAACATGTAGAGAATAATTTTATGAATTTTCTAAAATTGGAATGGCAATTTTTAGAGTCCAAATGCAATAGATATGAATTTTACAAGTTTAAAAGCATTTCTGGAATTTATTTTCAAATTTTAAACCCCTCGGGTCCACGGTGAGCCAGGCCCACGGTGAACCCGCGCACTGTGCGCGTGCGCCGGCTCGATCTGGACCGTCGGATCTAGATCCGGTGGCCAGGCGCGAGGCGGGAGGGTTAAGTGACAACGGACGGCCAGGATTAAAACGCGCGAAGGGGTACCACGTGGACGCACGAGATCGCACGCCGGGTTAAATGAAAATCAACGCGTGAGATTAAAACGTAACGCTTTGACCAGATCCGACGGTGCGGATTAGATCGCGTACGTGGGCTCACGCGCGTCGTCCGATTGCCATCGTGCGGCCAGGATCAGATCCGGCACGGCACGGGTACTCGACCCGTGCCGGTCGTCTTCTCCGACGACGGCGAGCGGGCCAGCGGCCACGGCGAGCGACGGCGGTCCTAGCTAAGCCTAGAAATGGAAGGAGGGGACTACGGCGGTCACGATGGTACCTTGGCGGCGGTCCGGGGACGACGGGACGTGGCCGGCGACGAGGGTAGACGCGGAAGGCTCCTCGGGTACTCGACGGCGACGGTGTTCCGGCGATCTCCTTGACCAGCGGAGGCGTGGCCGAGGTAGGGGACGTCTTTGCGGTCACGACGGTGGCGGAGGCGCGGGTCGGGGTGGTCCGAGGCGACGGCGAGCGGTGGCCGGAGGCGAACCAGGGGGAATGCGCTAAAGCTCGGAGTGAGGGCGTTCTGTGCGTTCTCGCGACGTGTAGGCGTGGGGGTGAAACGCGAGGTGGCAAGGGGGTTTAAATAGGGCCATCGGCGGGGGCAGAGAGGGCGTAGTCTACGGTGGCCGAGAGTTAACGCGTTTAAACGCCGGCGAGGTTCGGGTTGAACGCGGTTCAACGCACCTGGACGCGAATCGGGCGAAATTAATAGGGGGAAACGGTCGGCGCGTTGAGGGGGATTCATTGCCGGCGACGAATTTAAGGGAGGGGGCCGGCGGGGGCGGATCCGAGGCGGGATTAGGGCTTCGGCCGGCGAGGGGGGGGGATTTGGGGGCGGATCCAGCGGGGAAGACGGGTCCGACAGGTGGGCCAAGGTGGTCAGCGGGTGCGAGCGCGCGAGAGAGGGGACTGACAGGCGGGGCCGGGTTGTCGGGTTCGCGCGCGAGGGGAGGGATTCGGCGCCGACAGGTGGGACCGGGTTGTCAGCCTAAGGCGAGCGCGGTAACGGGCTGGGCCGGCCGGGAGAGAGAGAAGGGGGGGGGGAGGAGCCCATTACTGTTCTATTACTTTTCTGAATAAAAATAATTCCAGAAAATAGATTAAAATATTAGGGCTGCTTCCAAGGTTGGTAAAAATTTATAAAAATTCTCAAAATTATATTTTGGTCTCAGGATTATATACAAAAAGTTTTACCTCCTGATTTGGTCATCTACTCTATGTTGTAGTTCAAAAGGGTATAAAAGGGATTTAAAGGTATTTTCTGAAATAATAATCCCAAAAATTGAATTTAATAATATTTTTATTGGTTTGAAAATTTGGGGTGTTACAGCTCGGCTCCGCTGCCTTAGCTTTGCCGCCCTCGCTCCCGCTCGTGCTGCTCTCGCTTCGCTCTCGCTCGCATGCAGGTGGAAAATAGGCTAGGGTTTCTGGCTGGGGCACGACTGGCGGGTTTTAAGTGGTCGCTATTGGCGCGCGGCCGTCGGATCTGATCCAATGACCACCATTGATCGGGTCGGATTTAGCCTAGGCGGGATCGCGAATTCCTAGCCCTGGCCCAGGTTTCGCAGCACGCGCGGGGAAAATTTTGGTCCAGGCCTAGGTTTTGTTGTGACGCGTGTAAGGCTATGTGAGCTGAGCTCTTTGCACTGTGCGGGCTGAATTTTTTTTTAATTTTCCATAATTTAAAAATTGCATTTTTTGTTTTAATATTCCCTAAAAATTAAGAAAAATACCCAAAATTAAGATAAAATCAAGTTAGATGTGGGGAAAATTTTCTATATTTCATCATGTTCAGTACCACGATTATGAATTTTTTAGCATTTTTATGAGTATTTTCACCTATTTAGTTGAATTCACTAAATCTATCGTTGAAGTGTTTAAGTAGTATATATTCATATATTTTGTTTTGTTGATGCCATCACATTCACAAGTCTTACCTGTTTTTTTAACTATTACCAATTTAGCATCATGCCTACAATACTTTTTTATTTTAGTATGGATGTGAGATTAATTGCTTGTGGTCTTACATCTATTGATCTTTGTAAGTGAAATATTTCATCATGTTTAGTAGTACTGTTCTAAATTTTTTGTGCATTTTTATGAGTATTTTCACCTTTTTATTTTTTTAACTATTACCAATTTAGCATTATGCCTACAATACTTTTTTATTTTAGTATGGCTATGAGATTAATTGTCTATGGTCTTACATCTATTGATGGGCCAAATTTTTCCATACCATTACAATTTCCATGGTTTTGAAATATGCCATCGGTGTGTCACTGACATATGGGACCTACCACAGTCACTGACAATGGCATTTTTCAAATTACAGAAAATTGTAATGACATTTTTACAAAAATTCCATTGATCTTTGTAAGTGAAATATTTATATTCTTTTTGTCAAATATATTTATAGCATAATAAGAAGTGTTGCATGAGAGGCACTTTAAGCATGATAAGAAGTGCTGCATGAGAGACACTTTAATTAACTCACAACACAAAAGTGTTGTCAAATATTATAATTTTGCAAAATAAAACATTATAATATATTACAAATTCTTACAAAGTATGATCATGTCTTATAGTTCACAATATAAATATTAAACAATCATTTTTTAATTTAATTAATTTAATAGTTATGTTGATTCAGAAATGCAACACTATAATCCACATTATAATACATATTTGATGACCCTTCAATGGTATAAAGTATAAATGTGTAGAATCTGATCAACATATTTTGACTAACCAAATAAAGACTTCTTATAATTTATGTTTTGAACTGCTTAGATATATTAATGGCTGGCATGCGAAAGATGACTTATGTCAAATGTCCAACTTGTAATGATGTGGTTCCTAGGTGAGTCTACATTACTAAAGCCAACTTAGTTGTAACAATCAAAAATGTTCTAAAGTTTATTCTTTTGTTAAGGTTTATGAAATTTGACGATATAGAGTTTTAGCACATAAGATATTCATGGAGTGTCGTCGCTAGAGTGGATGCTAAATTTCACGCAGACGAACATGACGAAACACAACGGTTTATCTTAATCGATATTACTGTAAGTTGCACACACGTTGGCCTAAATCTTCTACAGTAGTGAATATATGACGTATTCTAAACCTTAACATTGTACATTGGACGCTAAAATAGAAGTCATTGCATCAAAGTAGAATGTTCACATGTTTAACATTCAACTAATTGAAGGACAATGTGAGAAACCAAATGTTGGTTTCGGTGTTTGTGATGAGTGATTGACAGGATTTTTACCCTCTGTTCGAAGGGTACCTCCGAAGGGGGTTCGGAGGTTGGACCTCCGAAGGGTGTTCGGAGGTGGTTTCACCGAAGTGTGTTCGGTGGTTGCTTGCTGCAGCTGTGCAGCGGAGTGTGCTTGTCGGAGGGGTCCGACAGTACACGATGACTGGGTTCGTACCGAAGGGTTCGGTACTTTGGGCGGTACACCGGAGTGTGTACCGGAGGATGCTAACCTGGAGAGGTCTCCGGAGTACTGGATACACTTGTCTGTTTTTCTATGGTGCGCAAGGACTTCGGAGGAGACGGACAAGGTTCGCAGCGGGTGAACCTGGGTCAAGCGGGAGGCTTGATGCCAGGGGAGCGGGGAGCTCCATCACGGTGGCTGCGAAGGTGGTCCGGGTCAGTCCTCGGGTCGAGGCGTGCCAGGTGAAGGCAGAGAGTGCGGAGCGTGGCTCCGGCTGAAGGTGCTCCGAGACAAAGTCCTCGGAGGTGAGGCACTTCGAAGGTACTCCGGATGGAGTGACTTCGGAGTTGGATGGAACAAGTCCTCTACGGACGCAAGGAGTTCGAAGTGTGCTCCGGAGGGAGACATTCGAAGGTACCCGATGAAGGTCTCAGAAGTCGAGGCGCATCGAAGGCATGGTCTGGGTGAGGCTCGTCGAGGAGTGTGCTCGGGGAGAGACACTGAGACGAAGGGCTCATGGAATGCTTCATGCGGAGGCCTTGGACGAAGGAGGGACTTCGAAGGGTGGTACTCCGAAGGTGGGGCTTCGGAGTGAGGAAGGCTTCGGAGCGAGGCTAGCTCCGGAGCAAGGTTGACTTGAGGTGCTTCGGCCTGCATGGATTCGGTACACGGACTGACGGAGTTCGAGCTGGGTGAAGCTGCGAAGCCGTGGTGGTCCACTCCGGAGGTGTTGGTGCGAAGGCCCAGGGGCTTTGACGGCTTCGGCTCAAAACCGTCACTGTATCGAAGGCTATCTTCGGCGAAGCGAAGGCCACCAGGCTCAAGGCTTCTCGCCGAAGCTACCGCACCCCTCGCGTGCGAAGGGAGGCTGCAGAAGGTCAAAGTCTTCAAAGGCTGACACTGTCTGCTCTGCAAAAAGCTGACGCTGTCCCCTCTGCAAAGCTGACAGAGAAGCCTCCAGAATAAAGGTGGACTACCTTTTGTACCCCTTAGTTCTGTAGAGACAAATCCTTTGTAAACCCTAGGGGTAAAGTAGTCACTTCCTTTGGGTGAACTGTGGGCTATAAATATGGGGGCTCGGTAGGTAACATTTAACACTTTGAGCATTTACTGTTGAGCTCCTGTAGCCACATACCTCGCTGTATTCATCCAGAGTTCATTTTATTGTGTTCCTTGTTCAAGCGGCGAAGCCCTGCTTCTTTGTGCTTTTTGCTTGAGCTCGCGTTACATACCTCGCTAGTTGTAGTGCACCGAAGCCTGTTTAGGGGAAGGGTGTTGTTCTGCGAAGTGTGTTTTTCAGTGTGTTGTCGCTCTGTGTAACAGGAGGCAAGACCTCACTGCTTACTAGCGAAGCCCTGATCGAAGCCCGTTTTGCTTCTTGTGTCGAAGCCCTTAGCGAAGTCCGTTTGTGTGCGTGTAGACCTTCGTGTACGAAGCACAACACCAATTGTTGCTGCCAAGTACTTGGTCGAAGTCCTCAGAGGGCTGTCCACTCTTGCGAAGGGTGAAGTGCGAAGCCTGCTCGAAGCACCCTGTGTGCGGAGCCTGCACTGACTTAGCAGAGTAGTTTTTCGAGGGTCGTTAGTGGAGCGAAGTCTTCTTGGCTTCGAACCTTTGCTCCTACGAAGCCTGTGTTCGGAGCTGTCGAAGTACCTCCGAACCAGACCTTCGAAGGTAGTGTTCGAAGCCTGTTCCGCAGAAGACAGGATTAAAACCGAAGGCTGTTTTTAGCCTGAAATTTTAAAAGCTCCCATTCACCCCCCCTCTGGTCGCCGTTTCCGGTCCAACAATTGGTATCAGAGCAGGTTAAGATCACCAGTTGACCTTAACCGGTTTTGTGATCTTTTGGCGACATGGATAGAGGCAGTAAAATTCCTCTGTTCGATGGGACAGACTTTGCATACTGGAAGGTGCGCATGGAGGCTTACTTGTTAAGCCAAGGAAATGCAATTTGGGAGATTGTGGACTCACAATACTCCATCCCTGAGACTCGCACCTCTCAAACAGAGAAGGATCAGTATAATGCCAATTCCAAGGCAAGAAACATACTGTTCATTGGTTTGAGCCGGAGTGAGTTTGATAGGGTGCAGCACCTTAGGACTGCTAGGGAGATTTGGACAACGCTCACTGTTTTTCATGAGGGCTCTACGCAGATTAAGGCCAGGCGCCAAAGCACATACAACCAACAGTATCAGCTGTTTGTGCAGGCACCTAGTGAATCTATAGATGCCATGTTTTCTCGCTTTGATGCAATAGTGAGTAACTTGCGATCCAACGGGACGCTTGCTTACAGTGATCATGATAGGGCTATCAAGCTTCTCTATGCTCTTGACCGTAGCATATGGGAAGTGAAGATATCCAGCATTGAGGAGTCTGCAGGTTATGACACATTAACCTGTGATGAGCTCTTCAGCAAGCTGAAGTCCACAGAGATTGCCAAGGCATCTCTTGAAGTGCACAGAAGCTCCTTGCCACAACCATTGGCATTGGTTTCTAGCACTAGCCGTGGCACCACTGCAGAACCAAGCACATCTGGCACTTGTGTCCTTGCAGATGGTTTTGCTTTGTCCTCCCTGGTCTCCGTGACAAAGGAGCAGGTGGACACTCTAGATGATGATGAGCTTGCTCTCATTGCCCGGAGGTTCACCCGCTTTCATCATGAGAGACGAGATCAGAGGAGAAGTGGTTTTAGTGGTTGCTATGAATGTGGCGACACTTATCACATCAAGGCTAATTGCCCTAAGCTCAAGAAGAGAGATGAGAGTGAGCGCCCCAAATACCACAAAAAGGAGAGGAAGCCTTTTGTGAAGGGCAAGCGCGACAAGATGGCTAAGAAAGTAGCCAAGGCCGCTTCCAGAGCTTTTGTTGCTGCTCTCAGCGACATCGACACATCCTCAACTGAGGAGTCGAGCTCTGAGGAGGAGGAGTCCCCAAGGAAGGAGGACAAGAAGGACAAGAAGGGACGAGACTTCACCGGCCTTTGCTTCATGGCCGACAGCGATCACAACGGCGATGAGCTTGACTCATCTGAGGTAACTCTATCATCTGACCAGCTATTGATTAAATTAGATGAGCTGAATGAAGTAGTTCTTGGTCAGGATAGATTACTTGTGCAAGCCGCTAGAGAAAGAAAAGACCTTAGACTAGGCTAGAAACTATTTCTACTGAATATGCCATGCTTAAGTCTAAATTTGATGATGCTGAATGTGAGTCTTGTTCTGTTGTCATGGGTGAGCTTGCTCAGTTGCGTTCTGTTCATGCTCAAACTCTATCTGAGCTTGAGACTGCACAGAAGCAGCTTTTGGAGGTGGATTCTAGACCTCATGATGTTATTGATTGCATGAACTGCTCTTTATTACGCGAAAGCATTAATTTACGTGATAAGCATGTTCATGATTTAGAGGCTAGATTGGAGAGAGACGGTAGTTCTAAGGATGTGCAGCCTGTGTGTGACACATGCATTACCCTTAAGGACCAGCTAGGCACTGTTAGAGAGCGAGCTGAAAACCTCATGTCTGAAAATGAGTACCTTCTTTCTGTGGTTAATAAATGCACTGAGGGAAAGGGTAGGATGGATTTGCTCTTGGCCAAGACCAAGTTGTGTGCTGACAGAGCAGGGGTAGCTCTAGGTTTGGGTTTTGAGAGGATTTCTTCAGACAGTAAGACCAAAACTGTTTTCACCTCTCCCACTACCTTAGAGAAAGAAAGAGCTCTGTTAGACACTCCACCAGCCAAGAAACCTACCCGAGCTCCAAAGAAAACCACACCTCCTGCCAAGAAAATCCCTCCCAAGAAAACCACTCAGAGAAAACCCAAGGAGCCTGTGAGAGTTGCTCCTGTGACCCATGAGAGTTCCCCTAGGAGAGTGTTTCATTGTTCCTATTGTCAGCGGGCGGGTCATTTGGTTGGGTTTTGTTTTCGTCGCATCAAGGATGAGCGACGCTCTCAGGCGATGAGTTACCAGGACATGCATTACCCATCTTTAGGTATGCATGAGTCTGAGATGTACTATCGTCCTGCTTTTGAGGCTCCTCGCGTTTCTCGGAGAGGTTTTGCTCCTCGAGGTGTTCACCATGTTCCATATGGTGGTAGACCTCGGGCGAGTAGCTTTGTACCTCGTCAGAGTAGGAGACCTCGACATGTTGTTCGTTCACAGCATGTAGGTAGACCTCGCACTTTGCATTATTCTGATTATCATGTGCGTAGACCGTCTACTTTTACTGCGCCTACTACTCGTGTCACTCAGTGCTGGATGCCGCGTCATTATTTCACTCACCCCAGCACTGAGCGATCGAGGTATTCTTATCATGTGTAGGTGACAGATCGAGGCTTGGAGGGCACGTGGATCATGGACTCCGGTTGTTCGCGCCACATGACCGGAGATGCAGCTTGGTTCTCCAGCCTCACCACAACCAAGCAAATGGAACATATCACTTTCGGAAACAATCGAAGGAGTAGAGTGAAAGGTAAAGGTGTGGTAAGAATTAACTCGAATTTCACTCTCAAAGATGTTGCTTTGGTTGAGAACCTGGGATACAATTTGCTGTCTGTATCTCAGTTGCTTGATGAGGACTTCGAAGTGCGATTCCATCGCGATACTTCGCAAGTGCTCAATTCTGATGGCATTGTGGTGTGTAAGATCTTTAGAGTTGGGAGAGTTTTTGGAGCTGATTTTTCTGAGTCGTCTGGATCTTCTCATTGTCTTGTTGCACATTCGACTTCTGAGCTTTGGAAGTGGCATAGGAGACTAGGGCATATGAGCTTTGAGTTGCTCGCTCGTCTGAGCGCCCTAGGTCTGATTCGAGGATTGCCCAAGCTCAAGTTTGAGAAGAATTTAGTTTGCGCTCCTTGTCGACATGGAAAAATGATCGCCGCTTCGCATTCGCCAGTCACCACTGTGATGACTGAACAACTCGGAGAACTTCTCCATATGGACACTGTAGGTCCTTCTCGGGTCAGTTCTTTAGGCGGCAAGTGGTATGTATTAGTTATTGTCGACGATTTCTCTCGCTACTCTTGGGTCTTCTTTCTTGCCAGCAAGGATGAAGTGTTTTCACACTTTCGGAGCTTGGCTTTGAGACTTTTCACTGAACTCCCTGGTACATTGAAATTCATTCGAAGTGATAATGGCACCGAGTTCAAAAATAGTCTCTTTGTTGACTTTTGCATGGAGCATGGCATAGAACATCAATTCTCTGCTCCGCGGGTTCCTCAACAGAACGGTGTTGTTGAGAGGAAGAACCACACTTTGGTTGAGATGGCTAGGACGATGCTTGATGAGCATAGGACTCCTAGAAAATTCTGGGCTGAGGCCATGAACACTGCTTGTTACATCTCTAACCGAATCTTCTTGCGCTCAATTTTAAATTTGACATCTTATGAGCTGCATTTTGGGAGACAGCCCAAAGTTACTCATCTTCGAGTTTTTGGCTATCGCTTCTTTATCCTAAAACGTGGTAACTTGGATAAATTTGAGTCGCGCTCTTCTGACGGGATCTTTCTGGGTTACACAACTCATGGTCATTCTTATCGTGTTTATAATTTGGAAACTAACACTGTCATCGAGTCATATGATGTGACTTTTGATGAATCAACCCCCTCTGTTAGTTCTGCTCTTGAACAGGCAAATGAACACGACATGGAACAGACCATCTTCGAAGACGAAGATCCCGGAGAATTCGAGGATGAACCCCTACTACCCTCGACATCAACCCCCGAAGCTGACCCCGCTTCAACTACTTCGGCACGAGGTCCCGAAGCGACTACCTCAACATCGGTCATCTTGGACCACTCCAACGCACAAGTTGAGGAGGAGACTGAATCCCGCCGTGAGGCTCCACATCATGTTCAAAGGATGCACCCTCCCGAGCAGATCATTGGTGAGCTTGATCGAAGGGTAACACGTTCTCATGCTCATTTTATTGATTCAGCTTTTGTAGCTTCTTTCGAGCCCTTAGATGTTAGTCATGCACTTTCTGATTCTAGTTGGATCAATGCCATGCATGAAGAGCTTGAAAATTTTGAGAGAAACCAAGTCTGGACTTTAGTTGATCCTCCACCAAATGTTCATTTCATTGGAACAAAATGGATTTTCAAAAACAAACAAGGGGAGGATGGGACAATAGTTAGAAACAAGGCTAGACTTGTAGCTCAGGGCTTTTCTCAACTAGAAGGGATTGATTTTACTGAAACTTTTGCACCTGTTGCTCGCCTTGAGGCCATTAGGATTTTGCTTGCCTTTGCGACATCCCGGGGATTCAAACTCTATCAAATGGATGTCAAAAGTGCTTTTCTTAATGGCTTCATAGGTGAAGATGTTTATGTAAAACAACCCCTGGTTTTGAAAACCCCAAGTACCCACATAAAGTCCTTAAACTTCATAAGGCTCTTTATGGACTCAAGCAGGCCCCTCGGGCGTGGTATGATAGACTTAAGTCTTTTCTGCTTGAGCGAGGGTATTTGATGGGCTCTGTTGATAAAACTTTGTTTACTCTCAAGCATGGCAAAGATTTCCTTCTGGTTCAGATTTATGTGGATGATATCATCTTTGGTGGCTCTTCTCATGCTTTGGTTGCCGAGTTTGCAGATACCATGAGCAGTGAATTTGAAATGTCAATGATGGGTGAACTCACCTTTTTCCTTGGTTTGCAAATCAAGCAAAGCAAACAAGGTACTTTTGTCCACCAGACAAAGTACACCAAGGACCTGCTCAAGAAGTTTGACATGTCCGATGCGAAGCCCCTCGCCACTCCAATGGCTACATCTGTAGCATTGGATCCTGACGAAGATGGAGAAGCCGTAGATCAGAAGGAGTTCCGGAGCATAATTGGCTCCCTCCTCTACTTGACTGCCACGAGGCCGGACATACACTTCGCAGTGTGTCTGTGCGCTCGTTTTCAGGCTTCACCACGAGCTTCGCACCGCCAAGCGGTAAAGCGCATCTTAAGGTATCTCAAACACACCCTTGAATTTGGCATATGGTATTCAGTATCTTCATCTTTATGTCTTCGAGGCTATTCCGATGCGGATTTTGCTGGGTGTAGAATTGATAGGAAGAGTACCTCTGGTACTTGTCATTTTCTGGGTACTTCATTGGTTTGCTGGTCTTCCCGCAAACAGTCTAGTGTTGCACAATCGACGGCTGAGGCCGAATATGTTGCTGCAGCTAGCTGTTGCTCTCAAATTTTATGGATGGTTTCCACTTTGCGGGATTTCGGGTTAGATTATAAGAGTGTTCCACTTTTCTGTGATAACACTAGTGCTATTTGTATTGCAAACAACCCGGTCCAGCACTCCAGAACCAAACACATTGATGTACGGTATCATTTTCTCAGAGATCACAATGAGAAGGGTGATATTGAACTTCAATATGTTGATACCCAACACCAGCTTGCCGACATTTTCACAAAACCCCTCGATGCTTCTCGATTTGCTTACTTGCGTGGGGAACTTGGTATTTGTCACCCTTACGACATTTTGTGAGGGGAACTGTTTTAGATGGATGTGCATTTGCTCATTATGGGTTGAAATTGCATTTACATCTTTTGCACTTATATGCCTGCTTATAATCCATGACATCATGACAGCTCAGCTCTTTTTAATTTATCTGGAACATTCATGTGCATGATGCTTTCTTTTCAAAATCAAATTGTGCTCACTACTTAATCTCGAATCTAGCATGTTTAGGCAAGACTGCTTTAGCTATCTTTTATCTGCTTGATAGCAAGACACTGTTCATTGGATGCTAAAAATTGCAACTTGAAAACATTTTCATGGATATTCATAAAGTACCAAACAATTGGTTCACTTGGTTAAAATAAAAAATTCCATGATTTGCATGCTTTAAGTGAAAAGATCTAGGTGGGTTTGTTTGTCGCACTACTTTATCCTAGACCGCTTACCATTGCACTTTGGTCTGAACTGGGATAGTGTAGTGTTTGCCAAAATCTTTGCCTTAAGTGAAAAGATTGGAAAAGTATAAGGTAGACAAACAAATAACCCCTGGCATTAAGACAAGAACAACAAAATTCTTTGATCATCAAGTTTGCTTTCATTGCTCCATTTGAACTAGACTTGTCTGTCTGGAGTAGACATTGACTAGCTTTGCGCAGTCCTTGCTTTTACTTGTCTAGTTTCCTTGACTAAGTGGTGGTGCTTTTATTTCACAAATGATCAAATCACATGCTTCATCATGTTTTTAGAGAATGTTAATTTGAGCTGAGCCCATGATCATTGGTGTTATTGTTGGCATATTTTTGCTTCATATGTCTTTGCAATTCTGCTCATTTCGAAGCTTTGCATCTTTTACATGCTCCTTGATGCTTGCATTGCCAAAGGGGGAGAAATTCCTCAAGGGGGAGAGACTTGCTTCGTTCTCTGCCGCAAGGGGTATAATTTCTAAAGGGGGAGAACATTTGACATAAAGAGGGAGAAGGTTCTTTATTGCCAAAGGGAAAACTTAACTCAGGGGGAGTTTTTATTGCCGAAGGGGCTTTTTACTCTTTTGAGAAAGGGGGAGGAAAATTCTTCTGTCAAGTGACATGATTTGGCTCTTTTCTGAGTTTTTATGGTCACTTGTGTGCTGAACATTTTTAAATTTTCTTGAACTTGGATTTGGTTGTCAATGCACTCATCAAGGGGGAGATTGAGAAACCAAGTGTTGGTTTCGGTGTTTGTGATGAGTGATTGACATGATTTTTACCCTCTGTTCGAAGGGTACCTCCGAAGGGGTTCGGAGGTTGGACCTCCGAAGGGTGTTCGGAGGTGGTTTCACCGAAGTGTGTTCGGTGGTTGCTTGTTGCAGCTGTGCAGCGGAGTGTGCTTGTCGGAGGGGTCCGACAGTACACGATGACTGGGTTCGTACCGAAGGGTTCGGTACTTTGGGAGGTACACCGGAGTGTGTACCGGAGGATGCTAACCTGGAGAGGTCTCCGGAGTACTGGATACACTTGTCTGTTTTTCTGTGGTGCGCAGTGAGGAGCCATGCTGAATAGCGTGGGCCTCATGGATCCAGAAGTGATGAGTCATTGTCAATGATAGTCAAAGAGGACTTAAGAAGAGAAGAGATCTGCTGTTTCATGGGCCGCGTGTGACTCAGGTACACGGGCAGCGAGCGACTGTCGGGCAGAGGAGGCTGCGAAGTCGGGCTGGCCCAATCCGGGTGCATGGGCCAGAAGCAGTAGAAGACCCACTGGGCTGTTGACCAGGACTGACTCAGGTACACGGGCGGTGAGCGATTGCCGGGCTGAGAGAGCTGCGGAGTCGGGCCGGCCCAATCCGGGTACCTGGTGCAAAGCTGGTGGAGGGCTTTGTCAGTTTCGGCGTAAAACTGACAACCGTTGATTCTGTATCCGACTATCCAGAAGAGAAGCCGTAGTAGCTACGAAAACTTAGCTTCCGGATATGTCATCTGTAACTCTAGGCCCACAGTCAGTTAGTTGTGTCTATAAAAATTCCTAAGGGCAGTAGAGTCTTTTTCTTTATTTTTGAGTCTGTAAAACCCTAAGGGGCTGGTAGAATATTCCTAGTGTTGGGCTGCCTATAAATAGCACCCCAATCCCTAGGGTTTGGACTACCCTTTTGTGCTGAAATCAAATCCACCCTTTGGGTCACTTTGTCTCCCGTTCTCTCTCCTGTGTGCGCCGCCAGGGCTTGCCTCTCTCTGTTCATGCATTATTTTGGCTCTAATCTCTTGGATGCTTTAATGCTTTGGTCCCTGGTGAATTTATTGGTTGCATATTGTTCCGTTTGGAGAGTTACTGCTTTGGCTACGGGCTGCTGAATTTATTTCTTGTGAAGAAGCTTCTTCAGTTGCTTCTGTTCTTCGTGAGAGGGAGTACTAGTTCTTGCTGTTGCAAGTAGTACTGCTACTGTAGCTACAGTACTTGCTACCAGCTTTTTACCTTCTACTGTACTGCCTTTTTGATCGAAGCAGACTGGATTGAATGCCTTTTGACTGTTTTCTGGCGAAGTCATTATCTCTGTTTCGAAGCCCCTCAGCTCCGTGAGGTAGGCTTCGAACTTATACTCTCAGAGGCTTCGTTCGAACCACGGACTGTTTTTGTCTTCTGTGTCTGACTTCGGAGTATTTTTCAAAACGATCAGCATCTATACTTCGAACGTCTGTGCGAAGGTACTTTGTCTTGAGTGCTTCGAAGTCCTCACTTCGACTGGTTTCGAAGTTGACTTCGGAGCTTGCTCCTCTGTTAAACTTCGTTTTGCTTTCTTGGACGTGTATCAGCCTTCGCCTGTTGATTCGAAGCTTATCCTTTTCCGAAGGTAGGGATTAGGCTTCGAACTTGTCTTTCTGTCGTGTGACAGGCTTCGCTTCTTTGTTCGAAGGTTGTCCTTTTGTGTGTTGTGTTCGAAGCTTTCTGTTCAAAGGTTTTGCTTCGAGCTTTCGGTTCAAAGTTGTGTTCGAAGTTTCGTCTTCGAAGTGCTCACTTCGAAGCAGGCTCCGACTTTGTCACTTTGCTCCGAAGCTCTTGGTTCGAAGCTGTGCTCGAAGTCCTGTCTTCGAAGTACATACTTCGAACCAGGCTCCGGCACTGTTTTACTTCGCTCCGAAGTACACTTCGCCTCTTACCACTTCGAACTAGGCTAGACAGTGACACCTTCGGCATTTCGGACAGACTCCGTCACCAACCTCCGAAGCAGACCTCGTCGTGCGAAGGGGGCTTCGCCAAGTTCCGAACAGGAGACAAATTTGGACAGTAACTTCTCTTTTCATTTATACATACTTAGATCATTTCATTGAGAAGTTTAGGCCTTTTACAAATTGTACATCTGCCTAGTTGCACCACTTTAGTTTTACCCTGTTTATCATCAGTTGCTTCTAGGTTAGAATCCTTTAGACTTAGGCCTTCAGTTTATTTTCTGCTGCATAGTTTTTTGAGGTGCGTTGGGTATTGGGAACAGGCCATTGATTCGAAAGAATTTTAAGGCGCCCATTCACCCCCCCTCTGGTCGCTACTTTCGGTCCTACAAGTGGTATCAGAGCGAGGTTAGGGTTTTTCCATACCTTAACCGGTTCTAAACCCCAGTAGTGACTATGACGTCTCCTGGCAAGGTCCCGTCCTTGGAAGCCTATGGCTATAATTTTTGGAACATTCGCATGCGAGCCTATCTCATGAGCCAGGGTTCGGAACTATGGGATATTTGCGTTCACACCACGTTTGTCATTTTGCTAGTTACTGAGCAAGGTACTGCTGGTATCATTGCTCAGCATCTGAGTAACAGTAAGGCTGTGAACATTTATTTTCTGGTTTAGGTCCCACTGAATTTGAGCGAGTGAGCCATCTCTCCACTGCGAGAGAGATCTGGGCTACCCTCAAGGCACACCATGAGGGAACAGCACAGGTCAAGGCTCGGCTCTATCAGACCTACCGGCGTGAATATGAGAATTTCACACAAAAGCCGGGTGAATCTGTTGAGGCTTTGTTTGGTCGGTTTCAGTCGATCATTAACAAGCTTCGGGACAACAAGGCTGAGGGTGCTCAGTTAGTCTCAGATCACGAGCAGGCGCTCAAGGTTCTTCATACCTTGGACCCAAAGATCTGGGAGATCAAGGTATCATCAATTGTTGAGAGTACTTCTTACGATACCTTGACCATTCTGAGTTATTTAGCAAGCTAAAGGCCACTGAGGTGATATCCAGTTGAGATCAAATCTCACTGGGTCTGGATCAAAATCCCTGCCTTGCTACACCTTCTGTTGATCCCTCTGCTGTGAGCTGTGCTGGGTTCTCCTTGATGTCTATCACTGAGGACCAGCTTGAGTTGTTGGGAGATGATGATTTGTGTCTCTTTAACAACCGGGTGCGTCATGTCTATGATTAAAAGAATGTTCAAAAGACACGGCACAAAATCCAGATGCTTTGAATGTGGTGATCCAGGACACTTCATCGCCGACCTGCCCCAAGCGCAGTGGATACAAGAAGGGCACCGGCAGCAGCTCCCACGACTCCGGCAAGCATGAGAGCCCCTCCTTCAACAGGGCAAGCCGAAGACTCGTTTCTTCAAGAAGGCCCTGAAGGACTACCGGCGAGAGAACAAGAAGCGCGACAAGGCCTTCTTCGCCGAGATGGAGAAGAGCTACTCCAAGAGATCCACGTCTTCTTCCTCTTCATCGAGCTCAAGCGATGAGGAGATCGCCATCAGGAAGGGGAAGGACAAGGACGATCCGGCGGGCCTCTGCTTCATGGCCTTCGGAGACAAGCCGAAGAGCCGCTCACACCAGCGCCGAAGATCCCGCAAGAGCTTCTGCTCAATGGCTCTTGGGGATAGAGAAGAAAGAGCTCCTCCGACGACTCCGACGACGACGACAGCAAGGTATCATCTTATGAGACGCGAAATTGTTGATTTACTTGAGAGCAATCGTCAGGAGTTGAAGTATCGGGAGAAACTGCTTAGAGGGGCTAAGAAAAGGATAGACCAGTTAGAGAGTGAGCTTGCCGTGGCCAACGGTAGAATAGAAAGTCTATCTTCTTCCCCTTGCTTGGGTGATAGCAGTGAGTGCCCGAAGTGTGAGGCTTGCTTCTGTGTGACCTGTCGACTCTGAAGTCCAGGTACACAGAAAGGGTTGATGAGAGGGACGCTTTGGCCACTGAGCTTGAAAGCGCTCAGCAGGAGCTGAAGATGCTCAAGCCACTGTCGTCGCACCCTGTGTTGATTGCCCATCGCATCTAGCTGTCTTAGCTGAGCTGAAATCCAGGGCGATGAGCATTTGGGTGATTTAGAGAGGTGAGAGCTGAGCTTGCCCAGACTAGGCTAGAGCTTGAGACACTGTCCAGTTCCACCCACTGTTTGTGAGAACTGCCTGTCTCTTAGAATGGAGTTGATTAAGCTAAAAGCGGAAAGTCTGCCCAAGTAGAGAGTGAGTGTGAGACCTGCTTGTCTCAGGTGGAGGTTCTAGCTTCTTTGAGAGAGGAGGAGCAGCAGATTCTCAGAATGAGAA
>JAAALK010000086.1:13816828-14007728 GCA_019279435.1 Zizania palustris | reverse complement strand
GAACAGAAATGAACGACATGGAACAGACCTATTTCGAAGACGAAGATCCCGGAGAATTCGAGGATGAACCCCTACTACCCTCGACATCAACCCCGAAGCTGACCCCGCTTCACTACTTCGGCACGATGTCCCGAAGCGACTACCTCAACATCGTCATCTTGGACCACTCCAACCGCACAAGTTGAGGAGGAGACTGAATCCCGCCGTGAGGCTCCACATCATGTTCAAAGGATGCACCCTCCCGAGCAGATCATTGTGAGCTTGATCGAAGGGTACACGTTCTCATGCTCATATTATTAATTCAGCTTTTGTAGCTTCTTTTCGAGCCCTTAGATGTTAGTCATGCACTTTCTGATTCTAGTTGGATCAATGCCATGCATGAAGAGCTTGAAAATTTTGAGAGAAACCAAGTCTGGACTTTAGTTGATCCTCCACCAAATGTTCATTTCATTGGAACAAAATGGATTTTCAAAACAAACAAGGGGAGGATGGGACAATAGTTAGAAACAAGGCTAGACTTGTAGCTCAGGGCTTTTCTCAACTAGAAGGGATTGATTTTACTGAAACTTTGCACCTGTTGCTCGCCTTGAGGCCATTAGGATTTTGCTTGCCTTTGCGACATCCCGGGGATTCAAACTCTATCAAATGGATGTCAAAAGTGCTTTTCTTAATGGCTTCATAGGTGAAGATGTTTATGTAAAACAACCCCTGGTTTTGAAAACCCCAAGTACCCACATAAGTCCTTAAACTTCATAAGGCTCTTTATGGACTCAAGCAGGCCCCTCGGGCGTGGTATGATAGACTTAAGTCTTTTCTGCTTGAGCGAGGGTATTTGATGGGCTCTGTTGATAAAACTTTGTTTACTCTCAAGCATGGCAAAGATTTCCTTCTGGTTCAGATTTATGTGGATGATATCATCTTTGGTGGCTCTTCTCATGCTTTGGTTGCCGAGTTTGCAGATACCATGAGCAGTGAATTTGAAATGTCAATGATGGGTGAACTCACCTTTTTCCTTGGTTTGCAAATCAAGCAAAGCAAACAAGGTACTTTTGTCCACCAGACAAAGTACACCAAGGACCTGCTCAAGAAGTTTGACATGTCCGATGCGAAGCCCCTCGCCACTCCAATGGCTACATCTGTAGCATTGGATCCTGACGAAGATGGAGAAGCCGTAGATCAGAAGGAGTTCCGGAGCATAATTGGCTCCATCCTCTACTTGACTGCCACGAGGCCGGACATACACTTCGCAGTGTGTCTGTGCGCTCGTTTTCAGGCTTCACCACGAGCTTCGCACCGCCAAGCGGTAAAGCGCATCTTAAGGTATCTCAAACACACCCTTGAATTTGGCATATGGTATTCAGTATCTTCATCTTTATGTCTTCGAGGCTATTCCGATGCGGATTTTGCTGGGTGTAGAATTGATAGGAAGAGTACCTCTGGTACTTGTCATTTTCTGGGTACTTCATTGGTTTGCTGGTCTTCCCGCAAACAGTCTAGTGTTGCACAATCGACGGCTGAGGCCGAATATGTTGCTGCAGCTAGCTGTTGCTCTCAAATTTTATGGATGGTTTCCACTTTGCGGGATTTCGGGTTAGATTATAAGAGTGTTCCACTTTTCTGTGATAACACTAGTGCTATTTGTATTGCAAACAACCCGGTCCAGCACTCCAGAACCAAACACATTGATGTACGGTATCATTTTCTCAGAGATCACAATGAGAAGGGTGATATTGAACTTCAATATGTTGATACCCAACACCAGCTTGCCGACATTTTCACAAAACCCCTCGATGCTTCTCGATTTGCTTACTTGCGTGGGGAACTTGGTATTTGTCACCCTTACGACATTTTGTGAGGGGAACTGTTTTAGATGGATGTGCATTTGCTCATTATGGGTTGAAATTGCATTTACATCTTTTGCACTTATATGCCTGCTTATATCCATGACATCATGACAGCTCAGCTCTTTTTAATTTATCTGGAACATTCATGTGCATGATGCTTTCTTTTCAAAATCAAATTGTGCTCACTACTTAATCTCGAATCTAGCATGTTTAGGCAAGACTGCTTTAGCTATCTTTTATCTGCTTGATAGCAAGACACTGTTCATTGGATGCTAAAATTGCAACTTGAAAACATTTTCATGGATATTCATAAAGTACCAAACAATGGTTCACTTGGTTAAAATAAAAAATTCCATGATTTGCATGCTTTAAGTGAAAAGATCTAGGTGGGTTTGTTTGTCGCACTACTTTATCCTAGACCGCTTACCATTGCACTTTGGTCTGAACTGGGATAGTGTAGTGTTTGCCAAAATCTTTGCCTTAAGTGAAAAGATTGGAAAAGTATAAGGTAGACAAACAAATAACCCCTGGCATTAAGACAAGAACAACAAAATTCTTTGATCATCAAGTTTGCTTTCATTGCTCCATTTGAACTAGACTTGTCTGTCTGGAGTAGACATTGACTAGCTTTGCGCAGTCCTTGCTTTTACTTGTCTAGTTTCCTTGACTAAGTGGTGGTGCTTTTATTTCACAAATGATCAAATCACATGCTTCATCATGTTTTAGAGAATGTTAATTTGAGCTGAGCCCATGATCATTGGTGTTATTGTTGGCATATTTTGCTTCATATGTCTTTGCAATTCTGCTCATTTCGAAGCTTTGCATCTTTTACATGCTCCTTGATGCTTGCATTGCCAAAGGGGGAGAAATTCCTCAAGGGGGAGAGACTTGCTTCGTTCTCTGCCGCAAGGGGTATAATTTCTAAAGGGGGAGAACATTTGACATAAAGAGGGAGAAGGTTCTTTATTGCCAAAGGGAAAACTTAACTCAGGGGGAGTTTTTATTGCCGAAGGGGCTTTTTACTCTTTTGAGAAAGGGGGAGGAAAATTCTTCTGTCAAGTGACATGATTTGGCTCTTTTCTGAGTTTTTATGGTCACTTGTGTGCTGAACATTTTTAAATTTTCTTGAACTTGGATTTGGTTGTCAATGCACTCATCAAGGGGGAGATTGAGAAACCAAGTGTTGGTTTCGGTGTTTGTGATGAGTGATTGACATGATTTTTACCCTCTGTTCGAAGGGTACCTCCGAAGGGGGTTCGGAGGTTGGACCTCCGAAGGGTGTTCGGAGGTGGTTTCACCGAAGTGTGTTCGGTGGTTGCTTGTTGCAGCTGTGCAGCGGAGTGTGCTTGTCGGAGGGGTCCGACAGTACACGATGACTGGGTTCGTACCGAAGGGTTCGGTACTTTGGGAGGTACACCGGAGTGTGTACCGGAGGATGCTAACCTGGAGAGGTCTCCGGAGTACTGGATACACTTGTCTGTTTTTCTGTGGTGCGCAGTGAGGAGCCATGCTGAATAGCGTGGGCCTCATGGATCCAGAAGTGATGAGTCATTGTCAATGATAGTCAAAGAGGACTTAAGAAGAGAAGAGATCTGCTGTTTCATGGGCCGCGTGTGACTCAGGTACACGGGCAGCGAGCGACTGTCGGGCAGAGGAGGCTGCGAAGTCGGGCTGGCCCAATCCGGGTGCATGGGCCAGAAGCAGTAGAAGACCCACTGGGCTGTTGACCAGGACTGACTCAGGTACACGGGCGGTGAGCGATTGCCGGGCTGAGAGAGCTGCGGAGTCGGGCCGGCCCAATCCGGGTACCTGGTGCAAAGCTGGTGGAGGCTTTGTCAGTTTCGGCGTAAAACTGACAACCGTTGATTCTGTATCCGACTATCCAGAAGAGAAGCCGTAGTAGCTACGAAAACTTAGCTTCCGGATATGTCATCTGTAACTCTAGGCCCACAGTCAGTTAGTTGTGTCTATAAAAATTCCTAAGGGCAGTAGAGTCTTTTTCTTTATTTTTGAGTCTGTAAAACCCTAAGGGGCTGGTAGAATATTCCTAGTGTTGGGCTGCCTATAAATAGCACCCCAATCCCTAGGGTTTGGACTACCCTTTTGTGCTGAAATCAAATCCACCCTTTGGGTCACTTTGTCTCCCGTTTCTCTCTCCTGTGTGCGCCGCCAGGGCTTGCCTCTCTCTGTTCATGCATTATTTTGGCTCTAATCTCTTGGATGCTTTAATGCTTTGGTCCCTGGTGAATTTATTGGTTGCATATTGTTCCGTTTGGAGAGTTACTGCTTTGGCTACGGGCTGCTGAATTTATTTCTTGTGAAGAAGCTTCTTCAGTTGCTTCTGTTCTTCGTGAGAGGGAGTACTAGTTCTTGCTGTTGCAAGTAGTACTGCTACTGTAGCTACAGTACTTGCTACCAGCTTTTTACCTTCTACTGTACTGCCTTTTTGATCGAAGCAGACTGGATTGAATGCCTTTTTGACTGTTTTCTGGCGAAGTCATTATCTCTGTTTCGAAGCCCCTCAGCTCCGTGAGGTAGGCTTCGAACTTATACTCTCAGAGGCTTCGTTCGAACCACGGACTGTTTTTGTCTTCTGTGTCTGACTTCGGAGTATTTTTCAAAACGATCAGCATCTATACTTCGAACGTCTGTGCGAAGGTACTTTGTCTTGAGTGCTTCGAAGTCCTCACTTCGACTGGTTTCGAAGTTGACTTCGGAGCTTGCTCCTCTGTTAAACTTCGTTTTGCTTTCTTGGACGTGTATCAGCCTTCGCCTGTTGATTCGAAGCTTATCCTTTTCGAAGGTAGGGATTAGGCTTCGAACTTGTCTTTCTGTCGTGTGACAGGCTTCGCTTCTTTGTTCGAAGGTTGTCCTTTTGTGTGTTGTGTTCGAAGCTTTCTGTTCAAAGGTTTTGCTTCGAAGCTTTCGGTTCAAAGTTGTGTTCGAAGTTTCGTCTTCGAAGTGCTCACTTCGAAGCAGGCTCCGACTTTGTCACTTTGCTCCGAAGCTCTTGGTTCGAAGCTGTGCTCGAAGTCCTGTCTTCGAAGTACATACTTCGAACCAGGCTCCGGCACTGTTTTACTTCGCTCCGAAGTACACTTCGCCTCTTACCACTTCGAACTAGGCTAGACAGTGACACCTTCGGCATTTCGGACAGACTCCGTCACCAACCTCCGAAGCAGACCTCGTCGTGCGAAGGGGGCTTCGCCAAGTTCCGAACAGGAGACAAATTTGGACAGTAACTTCTCTTTTCATTTTATACATACTTAGATCATTTCATTGAGAAGTTTAGGCCTTTTACAAATTGTACATCTGCCTAGTTGCACCACTTTAGTTTTACCCTGTTTATCATCAGTTGCTTCTAGGTTAGAATCCTTTAGACTTAGGCCTTCAGTTTATTTTCTGCTGCATAGTTTTTTTGAGGTGCGTTGGGTATTGGGAACAGGCCATTGATTCGAAAGAATTTTTAAGGCGCCCATTCACCCCCCCTCTGGTCGCTACTTTCGGTCCTACAAGTGGTATCAGAGCGAGGTTAGGGTTTTTCCATACCTTAACCGGTTCTAAACCCCAGTAGTGACTATGACGTCTCCTGGCAAGGTCCCGTCCTTGGAAGCCTATGGCTATAATTTTTGGAACATTCGCATGCGAGCCTATCTCATGAGCCAGGGTTCGGACATATGGGATATTTGCGTTCACACCACGTTTGTCATTTTGCTAGTTACTGAGCAAGGTACTGCTGGTATCATTGCTCAGCATCTGAGTAACAGTAAGGCTGTGAACATTTTATTTTCTGGTTTAGGTCCCACTGAATTTGAGCGAGTGAGCCATCTCTCCACTGCGAGAGAGATCTGGGCTACCCTCAAGGCACACCATGAGGGAACAGCACAGGTCAAGGCTCGGCTCTATCAGACCTACCGGCGTGAATATGAGAATTTCACACAAAAGCCGGGTGAATCTGTTGAGGCTTTGTTTGGTCGGTTTCAGTCGATCATTAACAAGCTTCGGGACAACAAGGCTGAGGGTGCTCAGTTAGTCTCAGATCACGAGCAGGCGCTCAAGGTTCTTCATACCTTGGACCCAAAGATCTGGGAGATCAAGGTATCATCAATTGTTGAGAGTACTTCTTACGATACCTTGACCATTTCTGAGTTATTAGCAAGCTAAAGGCCACTGAGGTAGATATCCAGTTGAGATCAAATCTCACTGGGTCTGGATCAAAATCCCTGGCCCTTGCTACACCTTCTGTTGATCCCTCTGCTGTGAGCTGTGCTGGGTTCTCCTTGATGTCTATCACTGAGGACCAGCTTGAGTTGTTGGGAGATGATGATTTGTGTCTCTTTAACAACCGGGTGCGTCATGTCTATGATAAAAGAATGTTCAAAAGACACGGCACAAAATCCAGATGCTTTGAATGTGGTGATCCAGGACACTTCATCGCCGACTGCCCCAAGCGCAGTGGATACAAGAAGGGCACCGGCAGCAGCTCCCACGACTCCGGCAAGCATGAGAGCCCCTCCTTCAACAAGGGCAAGCCGAAGACTCGTTTCTTCAAGAAGGCCCTGAAGGACTACCGGCGAGAGAACAAGAAGCGCGACAAGGCCTTCTTCGCCGAGATGGAGAAGAGCTACTCCAAGAGATCCACGTCTTCTTCCTCTTCATCGAGCTCAAGCGATGAGGAGATCGCCATCAGGAAGGGGAAGGACAAGGACGATCCGGCGGGCCTCTGCTTCATGGCCTTCGGAGACAAGCCGAAGAGCCGCTCACACCAGCGCCGAAGATCCCGCAAGAGCTTCTGCTCAATGGCTCTTGGGGATAGAGAAGAAAAGAGCTCCTCCGACGACTCCGACGACGACGACAGCAAGGTATCATCTTATGAGCGCGAAATTGTTGATTTACTTGAGAGCAATCGTCAGGAGTTGAAGTATCGGGAGAAACTGCTTAGAGGGGCTAAGAAAAGGATAGACCAGTTAGAGAGTGAGCTTGCCGTGGCCAACGGTAGAATAGAAAGTCTATCTTCTTCCCCTTGCTTGGGTGATAGCAGTGAGTGCCCGAAGTGTGAGGTGCTTCTGTGTGACCTGTCGACTCTGAAGTCCAGGTACACAGAAAGGGTTGATGAGAGGGACGCTTTGGCCACTGAGCTTGAAAGCGCTCAGCAGGAGCTGAAAGATGCTCAAGCCACTGTCGTCGCACCCTGTGTTGATTGCCCATCGCATCTAGCTGTCTTAGCTGAGCTGAAATCCATGGGCGATGAGCATTTGGGTGATTTAGAGAGGTTGAGAGCTGAGCTTGCCCAGACTAGGCTAGAGCTTGAGACACTGTCAGTTCCACCCACTGTTTGTGAGAACTGCCTGTCTCTTAGAATGGAGTTGATTAAGCTAAAAGCCGGAAAGTCTGCCCAAGTAGAGAGTGAGTGTGAGACCTGCTTGTCTCAGGTGGAGGTTCTAGCTTCTTTGAGAGAGGAGCTAGCAGATTCTCAGAATGAGAACTTTTACCTCCGTTCTATCCTGAGTTGGATCAGTGCCAGAGAGCCACAGCTTGGCATGATGATCCAGCAGTTCAAGAGTCAGGATGGGTTTGGGGTAGGTTACACCTACACCAAGGCTGACTTTGAGAGTGCCATCAGCCGGGCAGTGGAGTGGAGTAAAATGACTCCAGAGCAGAGGTATCCCAAGACTCACTCCACTGAGTCTTCCCAGGCTTGTCAGCCCAAGGATGGAGTGATCCATGAACCACCTAAAGCTCCACCCAAGAAACCTATCTGGGTTCCAAAGCCCAAAAATCTCCACACTTCTCTTGACTCTCTTCCTGGACCCTCTCAGCCCAAGAAGACCACACCAAACACTACCAAGCCCAAGAATCCTAAGCCTCAACCACATCCCAAGAAGCCTACCTATCATTGTGAGTATTGTCAGAGAGACGGGCATCTTGCGGAGTTTTGCTTCAGGAGGAAGCGGGTTGAGAGAGCAGAGAGGGCTCGTAGTGATCAGGAGCAGTTCTACCAGCAGGGTGGTAGACTCTGTGTTCCTCTACGCGGGGAGAGGCTGGAGGCCAGGCCGCGTCGTATAGGTGGTGGTAGAGGAGACGGCTTTCTTGCCCGTGCTCCAGTTGGTGGTGTCCGTTCCGGCAGAGCTCCAGACCGTGTTGGCTACGGTTCTGGACCTCGTGGCCGCAGGGTTAGGAAGAACCGTGGACCGCGTTTTGAGCCGCGTTTGGTCCAAACTCTCTTGATGGTTTTCGCTTTCCATCTTTTGAGCAGATGGCTCGACACTGGTTTAGCTCTTTTGCTAAACCTGGTGCCGGACCATTTGCTCCCACTTACAGACATTGATTGTGCAGGACCGGGGACTGGAGGATGTTTGGATCATGGACTCAGGATGCTCTCGCCACATGACGGGACATCGCAGATGGTTCTCCAGTCTCACTCCCCCGAGCTCCAAAGAGTACATCACATTCGGGAACAGCGGTCAAGGGAAAGTAAGTGGCATAGGCTCAATCAACATTTCAGACCCTTTATCTTTAAAGAATGTTGCTTTGGTTAAAAATCTGAACTTTAATTTAATCTCTGTTTCGCAACTTCTTGAGGATGGTTTGGAAGTGTGTTTTAAGAAGGGAAATTCTTCTGTGGTTGATTCTAGTGGGTCTTTGGTTTGTCAGATTTTATCTTTCGGTAAAGTTTTTCGAATTGACTTCTCTAGTTCTTTTGGCCCTTCTCGTTGTTTGATTGCTGGATCTTCTTCTGAGCTCTGGAAGTGGCATAGGAGGTTAGGTCATTTGAGTTTTGATCTGCTAGTCAGGTTAAGCTCTATGGACCTCATCCGAGGATTGCCCAAGCTTAAAATGGAGAAGGATCTAGTTTGTCATCCCTGTCGTCATGGGAAAATGGTTGCCGCTTCTCACTCACCTGTGACTCAGGTGATGACTTCGTATCCAGGCGAGCTTTTACATTTGGACACTGTAGGTCCAGCTCGGGTACGCTCAGTCGGTGGGAAGTGGTATGCACTTGTGATTGTTGACGACTTTTCTCGATTCTCGTGGGTTTTCTTTTTGGAGTCTAAGGATGAAACCTTTCAATTTGTCCATGACCTGATTTTGAAGCTGAAGAATGAGAACAATGGTCGGATGCGAGCAATTCGCTCTGACAACGGCTCTGAGTTCAAGAACTCTCAGTTCGTCAGCTTCTGTGGTGATCAGGGTCTGGACCATCAGTTTTCCTCCCCTTACACTCCCCCACAGAACGGCGTTGTGGAACGAAAGAACCGCACGCTAGTTGAGATGGCCAGGACGATGCTCGATGAGCACAGGACTCCTAGGCGTTTTTGGGCTGAAGCCATGAACACGGCTTGCTATCTGGCCAATCGCATTTTTCTTAGAGCTTACATTGGTAAGACATCATATGAGTTGCGTTTTGGCAGACAGCCCAAGGTGAGCCACTTGCGAGCGTTTGGCTGCAAGTGCTTTGTGCTCAAGAAGGGAGGGCATTTGGACAAGTTTGAGTCTCGTTGCTGGGATGGTGTTTTTCTTGGTTATGCATTGCATTCTCGAGGCTTCCGTGTTTGGAACCTCGAATCCCAGCTGCTTGTCGAGACGTGTGAGGTTTCATTTGATGAGTCCTTGCCTTCTTTGAATCCTTCTTTTGAGCTTTCTGGTGATGATGAGCTCGGAGAGTCCATCTTCGAAGAAGATGAGGATACTCCAGCTGCTGTTGAGGGAGGGCCTTCTGCATCCCCCGCAGAGCCCACACCTTCTGTGACTTCGACTGATGATGAGGGCAGACCTCTGATCACTTCTTCCACTTCGATCGAGCCCCCTCAGTCGAGTCCAGAGGTGCCAGCTGCTGACTCCGGTGAGGTGACTTCAGATCACCAGGGAACCCGAGCAGTTCAGCGTGACCACCCCTCAGAGCTCATCATTGGTGATTTGACTAAGAGGACTTTGCGTTCTTTTGCCTCTCTCGCTGTGTTTGCTGAATCTGCGTTTGTTGCATCTTTTGAGCCTAGAGATATTTCTCATGCTCTCTCTGATTCTAATTGGATTAATGCCATGCAAGAAGAGCTTGAGAATTTTGTCCGCAATCGGGTTTGGACATTGGTTGAGCCGCCACCAGGATGCAACCCCATAGGCACCAAGTGGGTATTCAAGAACAAACAAGGTGAAGATGGGGTTGTGGTGCGCAACAAGGCTCGACTAGTTGCCCAAGGTTATTGCCAGAAGGAAGGTATTGACTTTGAAGAAACCTTCGCTCCTGTTGCCCGTCTTGAGTCCATTCGTATTCTTCTAGCTTTTGCCGTTTCGAAGGGTTTTAAGCTTTTTCAAATGGATGTTAAGAGTGCTTTTCTGAACGGGTACATAGAAGAGGAGGTTTATGTTAGGCAACCCCCCGGTTTTGAGAACCCTAAGTTTCCTCGGCATGTTTTTAAGTTGCACAAAGCTTTATACGGGTTGAAGCAAGCCCCCAGGGCTTGGTATGACCGGTTAAAGCAATTTTTGTTGGGGAAGGGTTTTGTGATGGGTTCTGTGGATAAAACTCTTTTCTTGCTCAGAGATGCTTCAGATTTCTTAGTCGCTCAGATTTACGTGGACGATATTATCTTTGGCGGTACTACTGATTCTCTTGTGTCCAAGTTTTCTGAGCAGATGCACAGTGAGTTTGAGATGAGCCTCATGGGTGAGCTTAAGTACTTTTTAGGGCTCCAGATCAAGCAGACCAAGGACGACACCTTCATCCACCAAGGTAAGTATACTCGTGACATGCTTAAGAAATTTGACTTTGGTGGTGAATTGAAGCCGCAGATGACCCCGATGGGCACTTCTGGGGGTTTGGACAAGGACGAGAGCGGTGTCAAGGTCAATGAGAGAGAGTTTCGAGGGATGATCGGTTCGCTGTTGTACTTAACGGCAACAAGACCAGACATACAGTTCGTCGTAGGTCTATGCGCGCGTTTTCAGTCTTCACCACGCGCGTCTCACCGGCAGGCTGTCAAGCGCATTTTCAGGTATCTCACCTATGCGCCTGATCTTGGTCTTTATTATTCAGCATCATCATCTCTTGATTTATCTGGCTTTTCGAACGCCGACTTTGGTGGGTGCCGGTTGGATCGCAAGTCGACTTCCGGTACTTGCCAGTTTCTTGGTTCTTCCCTTGTATCTTGGTCTTCTCGAAAGCAATCTGGAGTTGCTCTTTCGACCACAGAGGCTGAGTATGTAGCTGCTGCCAGCTGCTGCTCACAGATGGTTTGGATGATTTCCACTCTACGAGATTTTGGGATGTTCTTTCCTACCAGGGTTCCATTGTTTTGCGATAGCACTAGTGCTATTAGTGTAGGGAAAAACCCGTGTCTTCATTCAAAAACCAAACATATTGATGTGCACTTTCACTTCTTGCGGGATCAATATGAGAAAGGTGTCATTGACCTTGTTCATGTTGATACCCATCATCAGTTGGCTGACATTTTCACCAAACCCCTAGATCAGTCTACATTTGAGCGTTTACGAGGGGATTTGGGTGTTGTGTATCCTTTTTAGGATATTTTGCGTCAGTTTTTCTTTCGTCTTTACTCTTTTCTTGAGTCTTTTTGTGTGTGTTCATATCTTGCATATTCACATATCACACTTTAGAGATGCTTCTGTTATATGATTGAACTGCTTTACTTATTCTAGCGGGTACATGCTTTTGATTACATGTCGATGATCATGCTTTGTTTCAGTTCACTTGATATACCTGATATCTGTCATGTGCATGGCTTTTACGCTTTCAACTTGAAAAATGATCACCATTGCTTCTGGTAACTAGCATGTGTAGGCTGAGTGCTTTTGCTATCTGTTACATGCCTTGTAGCCAGTTCATCACATAGATGCAGATATGCAACTTGGATATCTTTATGCTTTAACATGGAAAATGTGCTATAAAATGATAAAAATCAAAAATGAATGAAAATTCCATTCCTTTTATGCTTAAGTCGAAAAGATCCAAGTGGGTTTGCTTTGTCGCATTATATTGTTCTGGACTGCTTACCATAGCACTTTGGTATGAACTAGGACAGTATAGTGTATGCCGAGACCAATGTCTTAAGCTTCTGATGGCTCAGTTCTGGCCTAGGCTTGACTTGGTCGGTTAGCATAAGGTTTGACATGCAAATAACCCTTGGCAAAAATGACAAAGGAAAATGAAAAAGCCTGAACATCTAAAAGATAACAAGTTTGCTGAAGCATTTTGTTTTTGACAGTGCTTATCTTGGTAGATATCAGCTAGCTTCTGCATCTCATGCTTTACCTTGCTTGTTTACTAGACAATGTGGTGATGTTTTTATTTGCAAAAACTGAAAAATGCGTGCTAAATGACTTTCTTTAGATATCATCTGTTGCACTGATCATGCCATGTGTCTTAGATAGTATCTCTTTTGCTATACCTGTTAGATACTGTATTTGCAGTCAACCATATCTGAGAAGCATGCTTTCTACACTCCACCTGCACCCCAGTTGCATTCACTGCATATTTTGAGGGGGAGTTGCATTTCAGGGGGAGTCTGTGTCTCTTTTTGAGTGCTTGATGAGTTCACTTGTCAACAAGGGGGAGAAAATTTGGGATCAGAGTTTAAGGGGGAGTTCTTACTCTGTTGATATCCTTGTTGTTCTGAAATCACACTCATTTTGAGCTTTTGAGTTTTGGTTAACCATAATGACCGTTTCTTGCTTTTGATTCGGCTTTTGGTCATTAAGGTTAAACTTTTACCTTATTTTTCTTCTTCTTTGTTTCCTTGTATTTTGTTTTCGTGTTTCCACATTTGGTTCACAGGTGATGAAGAGCTGAGAATTGAGGAGTGTTGACAATGCACTCATCAAGGGGGAGATTGAGGAGCCATGCTGAATAGCGTGGGCCTCATGGCTCCAGAAGTGATGAGTCATTGTCAACGATAGTCAAAGAGGACTGAAGAAGAGAAGAGATCTGCTGTTTCATGGGCCGCGTGTGACTCAGGTACACAGGCAGCGAGCGACTGTCGGGCAGAGGAGGCTGCGAAGTCGGGCTGGCCCAATCCGGGTGCATGGGCCAGAAGCAGTAGAAGACCCACTGGGCTGTTGACCAGGACTGACTCAGGTACACGGGCGGTGAGCGATTGCCGGGCTGAGAGAGCTGCGTAGTCGGGCCGGCCCAATCCGGGTACCTGGTGCAAAGCTGGTGGAGGCTTTGTCAGTTTCGGCGTAAAACTGACAACCGTTGATTCTTTATCCGACTATCCAGAAGAGAAGCCGTAGTAGCTACGAAAACTTAGCTTCCGGATATGTCATCTGTAACTCTAGGCCCACAGTCAGTCAGTTGTGTCTGTAAAAATTCCTAAGGGCAGTAGAGTCTTTTTCTTTATTTTTGAGTCTGTAAAACCCTAAGGGGCTGGTAGAATATTCCTAGTGTTGGGCTGCCTATAAATAGCACCCCAATCCCTAGGGTTTGGACTACCCTTTTGTGCTGAAATCAAATCCACCCTTTGGGTCACTTTGTCTCCCGTTTCTCTCTCCTGTGTGCGCCGCCAGGGCTTGCCTCTCTCTGTTCATGCATTATTTTGGCTCTAATCTCTTGGATGCTTTAATGCTTTGGTCCCTGGTGAATTTATTGGTTGCATATTGTTCCGTTTGGAGAGTTACTGCTTTGGCTATGGGCTGCTGAATTTATTTCTTGTGAAGAAGCTTCTTCAGTTGCTTCTGTTCTTCGTGAGAGGGAGTACTAGTTCTTGCTGTTGCAAGTAGTACTGCTACTGTAGCTACAGTACTTGCTACCAGCTTTTTACCTTCTACTGTACTGCCTTTTTGATCGAAGCAGACTGGATTGAATGCCTTTTTGACTGTTTTCTGGCGAAGTCATTATCTCTGTTTCGAAGCCCCTCAGCTCCGTGAGGCAGGCTTCGAACTTATACTCTCAGAGGCTTCGTTCGAACCACGGACTGTTTTTGTCTTCTGTGTCTGACTTCGGAGTATTTTTCAAAACGATCAGCATCTATACTTCGAACGTCTGTGCGAAGGTACTTTGTCTTGAGTGCTTCGAAGTCCTCACTTCGACTGGTTTCGAAGTTGACTTCGGAGCTTGCTCCTCTGTTAAACTTCATTTTGCTTTCTTGGACGTGTATCAGCCTTCGCCTGTTGATTCGAAGCTTATCCTTTTCGAAGGTAGGGATTAGGCTTCGAACTTGTCTTTCTGTCGTGTGACAGACTTCGCTTCTTTGTTCGAAGGTTGTCCTTTTGTGTGTTGTGTTCGAAGCTTTCTGTTCAAAGGTTTTGCTTCGAAGCTTTCGGTTCAAAGTTGTGTTCGAAGTTTCGTCTTCGAAGTGCTCACTTCGAAGCAGGCTCCGACTTTGTCACTTTGCTCCGAAGCTCTTGGTTCGAAGCTGTGCTCGAAGTCCTGTCTTCGAAGTACATACTTCGAACCAGGCTCCGGCACTGTTTTACTTCGCTCCGAAGTACACTTCGCCTCTTACCACTTCGAACTAGGCTAGACAGTGACACCTTCGGCATTTCGGACAGACTCCGTCACCAACCTCCGAAGCAGACCTCGTCGTGCAAAGGGGGCTTCGCCAAGTTCCGAACAGGAGACAAATTTGGACAGTAACTTCTCTTTTCATTTTATACATACTTAGATCATTTCATTGAGAAGTTTAGGCCTTTTACAAATTGTACATCTGCCTAGTTGCACCACTTTAGTTTTACCCTGTTTATCATCAGTTGCTTCTAGGTTAGAATCCTTTAGACTTAGGCCTTCAGTTTATTTTCTGCTGCATAGTTTTTTTGAGGTGCGTTGGGTATTGGGAACAGGCCATTGATTCGAAAGAATTTTTAAGGCGCCCATTCACCCCCCCTCTGGTCGCTACTTTCGGTCCTACACGCAGGGACTTCGGAGGAGACGGACAAGGTTCGCAGCGGGTGAACCTGGGTCAAGCGGGAGGCTTGATGCCAGGGGAGCGGGGAGCTCTGTCACGGTGGCTGCGAAGGTGGTCCGGGTCGGTCCTCGGGTCGAGGCGTGCCAGGTGAAGGCAGAGAGTGCGGAGCGTGGCTCCGGCTGAAGGTGCTCCGAGACAAAGTCCTCGGAGGTGAGGCACTTCGAAGGTACTCCGGATGGAGTGACTTCGGAGTTGGATGGAACAAGTCCTCTGTGGAGGCAAGGAGTTCGAAGTGTGCTCCGGAGGGAGACATTCGAAGGTACCCGACGAAGATCTCAGAAGTCGAGGCGCATCGAAGACATGGTCCGGGTGAGGCTCGTCGAGGAGTGTGCTCGGGGAGAGACACTGCGACGAAGGGCTCATGGAATGCTTCATGCGGAGGCCTTGGACGAAGGAGGGACTTCGAAGGGTGGTACTCCGAAGGTGGGGCTTCGGAGTGAGGAAGGCTTCGGAGCGAGGCTAGCTCCGGAGCAAGATGGACTTGAGGTGCTTCGGCCTGCATGGCTTCGGTACACGGACTGACGGAGTTCGAGCTGGGTGAAGCTGCGAAGCCGTGGTGGTCCACTCCGGAGGTGTTGGTGCGAAGGCCCAAGGGCTTTGACGGCTTCGGCTCAAAACCGTCACTGTATCGAAGGCTATCTTCGACGAAGCAAAGGCCACAAGGCTCAAGGCTTCTCACCGAAGCTACTGCACCCCTCGCGTGCGAAGGGAGGCTGCAGAAGGTCAAAGTCTGCAAAGGCTGACACTGTCTGCTCTGCAAAAAGCTGACGCTGTCCCCTCTGCAAAGCTGACAGAGAAGCCTCCAGAATAAAGGTGGACTACCTTTTGTACCCCTTAGTTCTGTAGAGACAAATCATTTGTAAACCCTAGGGGTAAAGTAGTCACTTCCTTTGGGTGAACTGTGGGCTATAAATATGGGGGCTCGGTAGGTAACATTTAACACTTTGAGCATTTACTGTTGAGCTCCTGTAGCCACATACCTCGCTGTATTCATCCAGAGTTCATTTTATTGTGTTCCTTGTTCAAGCGGCGAAGCCCTGCTTCTTTGTGCTTTTTGCTTGAGCTCACGTTACATACCTCGCTAGTTGTAGTGCACCGAAGCCTGTTTAGGCGAAGGGTGTTGTTCTGCGAAGTGTGTTTTTCAGTGTGCTGTCGCTCTGTGTAACAGGAGGCAAGACCTCGCTGCTTACTAGCGAAGCCCTGATCGAAGCCCGTTTTGCTTCTTGTGTCGAAGCCCTTAGCGAAATCCGTTTGTGTGCGTGTAGACCTTCGTGTACGAAGCACAGCACCAGTTGCTGCTGCCAAGTACTTGGTCGAAGTCCTCTGAGGGCTGTCCACTCTTGCGAAGGGTGAAGTGCGAAGCCTGCTCGAAGCACCCTGTGTGCGGAGCCTGCACTGACTTAGCAGAGTAGTTTTTCGAGGGTCGTTAGTGGAGCGAAGTCTTCTTGGCTTCGAACCTTTGCTCCTGCGAAGCCTGTGTTCGGAGCTGTCGAAGTACCTCCGAACCAGACCTTCGAAGGTAGTGTTCGAAGCCTGTTCCGCAGAAGACAGGATTAAAACCGAAGGCTGTTTTTAGCCTGAAATTTTAAAAGCTCACATTCACCCCCCTCTGGTCGCCGTTTCCGGTCCAACACAATGTTACACCATTCATCATTTGTATTTCCAACCCAATCTTGAAGAAACATTGTATTTTCGGAGCATTGCCCAATGCCTTTGAAGATATCCTTAGGAGAAATACAATAGTTGAGTCTTACATTCTTCCAATCCAATTAAATGAGATTAAATGGGATTGTCTTCTGTTTTGTTTGGTGACTTGGTCATTCGATGTTTGGACTTCATTTTTGTGTATAATATGGATTGACAGACATATCATGGACTGTAAGTATGTACATGGTCAGCGGTAGACCTACCATAGAGAGTGGGGTACATTTGTATCCTCAAAAAAAATTCAGAAAAAATTATATATACACACATATACATGTTTTCATTGGACCAAAATCAAACATATACATGTTTTCATTGGACCAAAATCAATACGTGTCTTTATTTCCATATTCTTAGATATATTTTTGTAATTATGATTGCGTACGTAGATTGATTATATTTCTGTTATATTACTTTTGTAATTGTAATTGTCTATTTTTCGCTATATTACACATGTGTTTTATAGTATGTTTATTTTCGCACCCCAATAGAAAAATCTTGGGTCCGCCATTATACATGGTAGTGGAGAACTTAAGATTTTACCTATGAGTATGTCATGTTAAAAATTTTATACGTAATTTGATAAAAAAAATTCATTTGGGTAGATATTTATTAAATTTACACCATAATTTAGTAGAAATATATTAGATAATATGATAAGTCTTCAATTAAAAGATTAAATTAAAAATATTATATTAATATATCTTACCTTAAACGGCCAAAAACAAAGAAAAACACTGTCCTAGAGTCCAAACAACCAAACATGCAAAGAAAAAGAAAAAAATATTATGTTCTAATTTTAGAATGATAATTATCTCTAGATTATTTATAGAATCATGTTTTGCTTCATGTCGGCTAGGATTAGGCAAATATTTAGGTTATTTTTGGGCAATATCCAGTATGGTTAAGCTAAAACCCATGATGTAAAGACTTCTTTATATCTTCTTTCTATAAAAGCACTTTTCGAATTATATATATATATATACACATTATTATATAAGTTGGACATTATATATAAAACACTCTCCTATTGACATTGTAGTCATGGAAAACAAAGAAAAAATAGTCAAAATAGAGAGGCCTTGGGATCAAACCTTGCATCTCATGTTTCCACCTTAACCGCCTTATCCATCACAATGCTTAAACTTTTTGTTGAAATATACAAAGTATATGTACTAACTTCTGTTATACAGGACCCCTTGAATATTGGGGCTCGGGGCGATAGCACCGCCCGCCCTGCCCCAGGTCCGACCCTGTATGTACCGACCAGTTTTATTTGACATGAAAAAACTTGAAAATTTTCTAAAAATAGTAGGTAAATTAATATGATTTACAGTGAATTTGGTTTTAAAAATATTGACCTACCACAAATTTATAAACCAAGCAAGATGAACAAAAAATACAAAATGCAAAAATAATTCATTTTCAATCTTCTTCCCTCATTATTGTTTGAATTTTGTATTCATTACTCTTGGATTAATGTCATATATTTGATCAAATAAAATATCATGATTGATGAGTATAAAACAAACATTCTTGCTTCACGTGGTTTATAACTAATGTCCATAGATGAATACAATACCGCTTATAACTAATGAAGCCAACAATAATAAGTTAGAAATACTAGAATTGTCAATTAACCATGTTATTTTGTAAGTTGAATTTTAGTGTAAACTTATAAAATTTCTGGTACTATAAGTTTCCTATTTATCTTAAAATATAATTTTCTATTATTTTACAATAAGTTTCTCAGCTCGGTACTATGGTTACCAAACTGGTACCGAACTAGCTGTAATCGAAGTGTGTACCACGGTAAACAAACTGCCTACCACGATAACCAAAGTGTATACCATGGTAATCAAATTTGAAACCGTTTCATGAATTGATCTGAATTCAAATTTTGAAATCAAAATTTGATCAATTTTTTTTCGCGGTAACCGTTATCTCGAGCCCAAAGTAAATGATTTTGTTAACACTGGGTGTGACCCTTGCATGTAGCTTTACTTTAGGACAATCCCAACCTACGGTGAAGAGATGCTTTTTTTTCATCAAATCTAATTTTTATAAATTTTCCTTTCTCCTCGCTACATCCATATAGGTTTGCCTGTCACGCCACGCGGCCCGAAGTTCGAAAAACCGCGCGGAAACTGATCTGCAGACTGCCGGTCACACCGGCTCACCGCGCATGCTACGCCGCTTTGCTCCCCGTCTCGTCTCGTCTCGTCTCCTCCAGTACGCGTACCGGCGGACGTGTGCTTGCTTCACTGGTGGCGACCGGCGAACGGAAGACTTCACGGCTGCCATCTCGAGAGGGAGGACCGGAGGAACAGGTCCAGTGCAGAGCACGCACGAATGCACGCACGCACGCACGCACGCAGGCGCGGTCAAGGTCCCAGCTCGGTCGGGGTCACGTTAAATCCTACAGTTTCGTTTACTCTCCGTGGCCGGATGCGATTCACGGATGGTTTGCCGCCTTGCCGGTTCGGCTATCGTGGACCATGTTTTTAGCTCAGGGCATCTAAAATGTATAATACTTTTGAACTAGTACTACATGACATGTAAGCAAACTTATTTCTTAGAAAAAATATTACAATATATAGTACTAGATGTGAGACTCCTTTCAACATTAAAAATTATAAAAATAGGCATGCTCTATCCAATAAGCAACTATCAAACTTAAAAAGTAGTACTATTTAATCTATGAAACTAGTATTCATACATAGAACCCATGTCTTATCTTAGTTTGTTTAGTATTATCTTCTTAATGTATAGAACTAGTACAAGTCAAAAAAATTACTTTACCCTACTTCTTATTACAACATTGTGATGCTCTCACGGTGTCGCTGACCTGCTGGATGGACTAAGCTGGGCTGCGATAGGGCCAGGCCAGAGGCCGACACGTCGTGAGTCCATCGTGGGGTCACACGCACCCAGGTCCTGACGGTCTGACCAGATTCCTGCGGTTTAGCTGTAGTTACGAGTATTATCTAATCATTTTGATTTTGATTTTTTCGCTACCTCTGCTCCATAATGTATGGATCCAGAATAAAATTGGAGAATTGGATTTGATATGATATTTTACACTATAACAAAAATTCATTATACTGTAAAATATTAGAAACAATTTTATGTTGCAATATTATATAATGGAGGTAGTACTACCTTTATTATATTCTAGTAAGTGATGGTCTTATATATATATATATATATATATATATTAAAGAAATTTATAAGAATGTTATCGTATCTTTCTTGAGATGGTAAGTGTTGATCAAAAAGTGATTAGATAAAGTAATAAGTAATTAAGTTTTGGATAATACGAGTACTTTTAAAAGTAAATACTTTAGAAACAATCTTTGGATGACAAAAGATGATAAAACTAAGGTTTATAACAATTATTCAAGGTTTTAAATGGATCAATTTAATGCTAAAAAAATTCATAAACAACCTTAAATAAGTTTCACAATTTTCTAAAATATTTCTATTTAAAAATTGCACATTTAAGAGGCTGAGATTTGTGTAAGTACTTACTCCCTCTAGTTGAAAAGTAAGTCATTTTAGACTTATATCTGAGGTTGCTTAAAACAATTTGTTTTGTATTTTATTATGTATTTCGGACTTCTATATCCTTGATATTGTACTAATTCATTTTTGTCTTCCGTGCTATCTTTACTCCTATACTATATTTAATATAGAAAAACAAAAAAATACACATTAATTAATCACCTATTGGTATTTGAAATCACATCTAAAATGACTTGCCTTTTGAAATTGAAGGGAGTAAGGCATAAGCCTAACCTAAAATGAATGAGGGTACTCTTTGCACCTCATACTATTTATGAAGATTACATAGCTAAGAACATTTTTAAGAGATGTCCAATATAACTCTCTATCTCTATTATTAGTGTTTTAGCCTAAAATACATTTCCAACGTCTCCTCTATTTGGTTTCCAAATTTTAAAATCCCTAAAATCTTCCTCCATCCTCCCCACTTCTAGGGAATGACTTTCATTCCCTATCTAATTTGGTCCCTCCGATCGGTGATACCAGAGATATAAATAAAAGAAAAGATGAGAAATTTGATAACTAGAGTCTACCTATCGATGATATAAGAGTAAAATATAGTGAATAATATATCAGGAGTCTGCTGGAGAGTAAGAATATTTAGAGATTAAGTTTTATTAGAAGAACTCCCGATATGAGTTTTTAGGGAGACAAAAATAGCAACTCTCTTAGAGATGTTCTAACTCTAATCATTGGCACAATATGACCAAAATGGTATTGTGCCCATAGCAAAGCCTAACCACACGGCTCCCCCTATAGCAATGTGACTTTTTGAGAATGACTACACCTACATGACATGTTGAGAAATGTCGTTGGGTAGGTGATAGATCGATCAAGATAAACCACAACCGAATGGGGAAACGGAGGACGCTGACAAATCACAACCAAATGGGAAATGGAGGACATTTGTGGACTCATCTATGTGGGTTTGACAGATAATCCTCACAACGTCCTTAACCACTCAGTTGAGGATAATTCTTAGTGGGTCTAACAACTAGGATGACCAAATTAATGTACATAGTTGTCCGATCATTTCATATTAAATATGTGTCTATCATATGTGTTGGGGAAATAACTCTCATTGTACTTAAGATTGACTAAGAGTTGATAGAAAGACATTGGAGATTGCTTTGGAGGCCCCTCGAGGTGTGGAGTCTCCGAACCATGCTTCACCATAGAACCTCGAACACCCTGAAGCCACTTCAGAGTAAGGAATAAAACCAGGGGCTTCAGCCCCCTTCAATAAGATATGTATTTTATGGTGTTCATACAGTATTTTACTATGTCACCCTTATGTAATCCTCTATATATTATTTTTATAGTCAATTGTAGTAGAGGTTCGATATCATCATATTTATATTGTGCCTATAAATACCCTCCTCTTTGTGATAGTAGAATAAGGGGAATACTTGTTATTCACATCTCATAAAATTCACTAGAAGCATGCCTATTATTTGACATTCGGAGGCCTGAATTAGACTTAAACACCTCGCATAAACACACATCCTTCGAGGCTAGTTAAACCTATCGCATAATTACTAATTACACTAGTAGTTGGTGTCGTCCGTGGGGGGTCTAATTCTAAATTAGTTTCTCTACCATAACCTGCATAATCAACTTCAAAGCATACCTCTGATGAAGTCTGCGAGGCCCTCCACAGGCTCTAGAACTATTCCTTCGCCCTGGGGCTTCCCTAGAGCTATGGGGTCCATCGCAGTCCTCCTTTCGTCTTGAGGCTTCCTAGGAGATACATGGTCTTCTATAGGACTCCCTTTAGCTTGAGGCCGCCTAGGTTTGAAGCATCGCTTCGCTTCCTAAAGATTATCGGTGTGATCTGCTCCACCTTTATTGTGTCACAACACTCCTAGGCCTAATGCAATATAAACAGAGACATACATGTCTCTAGGTCCCAAGCCGTCCTTGGTTCAAAGCATTGCTTCTCTTCCTAAAAATTACCGGTGTGATTCGTTCCACCTTTAATACTTCACAATGCCCATGGGTCCGAAGCAATATAAGACATACGTGTCTCCGGATCCCAAGCACCCATTGGTTCGAAACATTGCTTCACTTTCTAAAAATTACCGGTGTGATCTAGTCTACCTTTATTGTGTCACAGTGCCTCCAGGCCCGAAGCAATATAAATCGGGACTAATGTACCTCGAGCCTACCTCGATACATGTCTCTGGGTCCCAAGCGCTCCTTGGTTCGAAGAATTTCTTTGCTTCTTAAAACCCAAAGCATCGCTTAATACCTTGCAAAAAACCAAAGCATTGCTTCACCTGTTTAGAAAACCGAAGCACTACTTCGTCTATTATAAAAAACAAAGAACTGTTTCATCTATTATAAAAAAACTGAAGCATGGCTTTGGTTACTACAAAACCGAAGGATTGCTTCATCTATTATAAAAAGCTGAAGCATCCCTTAATCTCTTGTAAGAAAGAAAATTGAAGTGTTGTTTTGACTATTACGAAAAGTTGAAGCATTTCTTCATCCCTTATAAAAATTTGAAGCACTGCTTCACCTCTTACAAAAAAAATTTACGCATCACTTCATCTCGTGCAAAATTTCAAAACATCTCTTTGTATTGCGAGTTAAGCAACAGTCATAACCTCAAAATTGCACTTTCGTGACAACCACTATGTGAATACAAAATACTCATAGCACATATACGCTACGCTAATACCTACCATAAGCAAAGAGGGGACCGATAAACACATATATGTCCAAAGAAATTTTAATCCAAACTTTCGATGTCGTAAAAATACATTTTATACACTTCGAACATTGTAAATACCCTGAATGGACACAGAACTTCGATTAAATTTTAAGACGAAGAGGGCCTCATAAGAAAATACTATGAGAAAGCGTTATCTAAAAATCGAGCTCCACCTCGCAGAAAACACCAAACATCACCCCTCCACATATGTGGCCTCTCGATTGCATCAAACCACTCTTGAAGCCCCCATCGATGCATCAACCCCCCCTCAAATGAATACGATATCTCGAGCCAATGCTTCCATACATATCTTTGGGTCCTCAACAACCCTGAGTTCAAAGCATCACTTCGTTCCATAAAAATATAAGTATAACCAACTCTAATATTATCACCTCATGGAGCCTCCAGGACCGATGTGGTAAAAACATGGGGCTAGAGTGAACAACTCAATGTGTACCCCAAGGTCCCAAACTTTGCATTTCTTAAGGCCTACATCAAAGCACAACAGCAATGCATAAACAGTTCTCACAACACGTGTGCAAATACACACCCGACATAAGCAAAGGGGGAACAATAAGTACATATGCATTTGGAATGTGCTTTTATAAAAACAAATACTAAATCTACTTCTGAGTACAAGGATACAATGAAAAAAATTTATTCAAATGTGGCTCAAATTACAAAGTTCTAAGCGCTCAGATAAGTATATTTAGGTTATAATAAAACCGATTACATTGCAACTCACAAAAAAAGCTATTAAGGCCTAACAAAAATCGAGGGCCCACAATAGATTCAGCCTAAAGGGCTTCACTTGTGCTTCGAGCTACACCTTTTCTTAGCATGTTGGGCTTTTCTCTCTTCTTGGAGATTAGCACACATTTAAGATAGCTCCAATTTGAGTATCGAAGGCTGAGAAATTGAGTTCTTCAACGACATACATGACCTCTTGAAGATACTTCATTTGAAGAGACTAGGTGTCTCCTCCACTCCAAAGGACGAGTCATGACTGGTAGGCCCTATAGGAGCTATCGATTCATGAATCACCCCAATGACTCCATCCAGTGCGATTGTATCCACAATATGCTTACCTACCATGAGCCCGACATTACTCTTGAAGGTCGCCCTCTCGGCCTTGGGTCGTAAGGCTTTGGCCTTTGAGTTGGCCTTCGCCGCAAGTTTCCTAAAGGTCTTGGCCTCAGTAACCTCAAGGGCTCCGCACTCCTGGCACAACCCCCTTTTTAAAATCGGTAATCTCCTCAACTTCCGAGGCATGTTGATTGAGGTCACGCTCCATGTGCTTGGCCACCTTCTACCACTTACATAATGTCATTAAAGTCACTCACGTCGAAACATGAACCTTCTATGAAAATGAGTTGACAAAAAATAAGCCTAAAAACTAAATTAAGATTAGCACATCAGAAGCGTCTTGCACCTAGTGCTGGAACCTTCGGTTGCTAAGGAAAGGTTGGCACAATAATGTCTCACTTCCGCAACCACTAGCTCACTTCGTGTGAATTCCTGGTTGGCCCAAATATAGAGCTCCAAGAGTGTTGGCGTGCTTTTTGGTCACACGTTGACACACGCGTGGTCTAGGAGATCTGCTTAACTTCAGTGTAGGTCCCACGTTCTTAGAAAATGGGGTTCTAGGCGTGCCAATCAGTTTGACCCTACAACTGATAAGGGATCGAAAAAGATAAACAATAGTAGCATAGCCGATCGGCTGGCAAGCCGATGACTGTGGCAGAAATGATAAAATCATGAATCAGTGTGCCGATCGGCCATAAGGCCGATAGCCCAAGTTGACTCAATCGAGCGAGCGCGCCATCGACCGATGGAAAAGATAGATCATGTATATAGGCCGATGCGCACCCTTCGACGGTGAACATGATACGAAGATGAATTAAAGATAACCTATCAGCTTGTACTCTGATAGGAAATAAATAAAGCATGCTAGACAAAAGATCTATACCATGGAGATCATCACAATAACTAGATCAGACATAACCAAGACAATAGCTAGTCACAATGATCTAAACAATATATCAACGAATCAGGCAAACATTATTTAGATGAACAGCATACGACATGAAAAAGATATAATAGCAAGATATGTCGGACCTAACCAATGAAGCCTCAGACTATAAGACCCAAACAACATCAATCTAAGAGATCAAACCTAACTAATGCAACCTTAGACATAGTCAAATACACTGAGAACAATCAGTGACCATATTTTTTCACCATTCTCCTCAAGAGATCGAACTGAACCGCTGCAATTGTGAGGATACTAACCTAGATGGTACGGACGTTGGGGTGACGAGACTCACCTCTTCGCTAGAGATCGAAACGATACAGCCCAGCTCCAAGCGCCCGAGTCCCATCGGATAACCTTGGGTATCAAGGGTGGCGATGCCCCGATTGGTTGGTTGAACGAGAGTTGTTTAATCTAACATAAGGGATACATATTTATAGTCCGGAGATTTGTTATCTAAGTAACTTATCCAGTCGATTCTGGATGAATCTGTAACCATCTTCTGCTCTTATCTCCATCGGCTCCCCTATCCGATCATGCAACTATTGCGGATGGACTCCTCTGACTTTCCTTGACCGGATTCTCTTTGACCTATTGTTGACCATGCGCCTTCCTTGGTGAGCCTTGGGCTTTACCAAATCTCGGTGTCAACACATGCCCCCTAGTTTTGAGGCATTAAGGGGCATCTGACACTTCGAAGCTATTAGTCATAATTGCCTTATGCCGCCAAGTGTTTTCACACGGTCATCTCACAATCATTACCATCATCTAGAAAAACTCTTCGCATTTGCCTCCCACGATTGGTCCGATGTGGTAGCCAAAGAATCACCCTGGTCAATAAATATCCAGCCTCCTCCGTATTTTTCTTTTCACGCTTTCTGCTCACTACCGCTCTGACTCTTAACCCATTGTCATCGGCTTCTAGTGCTCTTTGATCATCACCGTATTGCCACATTCTTCTTTGTCACACCTACACTGAAAGGGCAACGAGATGGTTGATATAGACAGGATCCCCCTGGTAAGTCTCTACTCCTTTGTTTGGCCTTTTCTTCTCCCCTTTTCTTCATGGTTTTCATCCTTTTTCGGAACTATTTCCTCACATGTAGACCCTTTGGAACCAGGTATTTATCCCGATAGTCACCCATCCATACAGTTTTTTTGGGTCCCCTGGGTAACACCGATCCTGTTGACCTTATAAACGCCGAGACCTACTGAATCCGTTTCAAATGTTCTCCTATACGTTCCTCCGACTGGGACCTTGGTTTCACGTCTTTTCCTTCCTCCATTCCCGGTTGGCGTGACTGGTACCACAGGGTATAGGCCACTTACCACGCTTTCTAGGACAAGATTGATGTTGGTCACTGCATCGGTCTCTCCCTTGCCGCGCCGTTCTAGAATGAACCGATGTTGGCCACATCGTGTTACTTCTGGTCCAACGCTCTCAATGATTTTCTCTTTGGCCATGGAACGATTAGTCCCACCTTGCTTGATGTCTACTTCCTGACTTGTCTCGACATCGGTTCACCAGTCCACCCCTTCTCCCTTTGTTTCCAGTCGTCACACGATCGTGGTACAAACTCGGCCGATAGCTAGGGTCGATACACATCAGGCGGCACAACAAGAAAGTTGGCCCAGTTGGCACTTGCGAACACATTTCTTTCCTCACTCTTTGGCTAGAGGAATTTGTCTTCTACGTGTCGGCCCCGGCCCTGACCCTTCAGTTCCAATACTTGGCCGAATGGCTTGTCGCCCATGCGTGGATCCCCTGGGTTGTTATCTTCTTGGGGCCACCTACCGCCTCCTCCACCTAGTGTCGGTTGACTTATTGGTTGGCAACTTCATCGTCCGACGTCAGGGACCCTGGTGGTTTCTTCAGCTTTGGCTGAATGCCTATACTGTTGATGCCACTGGAGGGGCCCCTTTTTCCTAGTCACTCTTTCCCACCAACTTTCCGCAGTTGACCGCTCCTACTTTTCGCTGGTGTCATTCCTTGGGCGAAGTGGACTCGTATCATCCTCCTGTTCCTATCTACACTATGACTTTGGTCGCATCTTTCAAAGGATTTTATCTCGGGTTCTCTAGTCGGACCATTTGGTTTCATTTTGGTTTCTACTCGGAGTATGTGATCCCTGACCGACTGGTTTTTCCCAATGTATCCTGGGATGAAGATTCCTTTCGTATCTTCTCTGCAGCCACCTTTCCTTGCTTGCTCCTGGTCAATTTTACCGATGCCCGTTCCTAGCGATGTTCTTATGAGTTTTATCACCCGTCGGCGTTCTCAAGGCAGTTGGGCTTCGACCAGCTTCCTCCTCACCTCTTCTTTGTCGGGCGGATTCAGGCCCATGGGAGGGTCATGAGCGCTCTCGAATGGGATCACCTCTCCCACATGACCGGTGGAATATCCTCTGGAAGAGTCGCTACCTGGACGACTTGTCGGACTACATCTTCCGCCTTCCACGAGTGGTGGGGCTTCACATCTTCAACCGATCCTCGTTGGTCTACCAGGAATGGGTTCATCCAATTGGCGCCGAGGCGGATACCGATGTGAGTATCCCGACATTCTCTTTTTTCCTTTTGCTACTTCCGTCTTCTCATCAGATCGAGACTTGTCTTTTGTAGGACGTTGATGAGGACGCCTCATCCGTGAGCTTTAGCGGCTGGCCGATACGATACGGACCAGTATCAGCCACCACGAACCATAGCACTGGCGCCCCCACTCTTATGGCATGGGTGAACGGGAGGTAGTCCTAGTTGGCTCGTGCCCCGAGGAAGGGTGTTTTTCAGAGGTAAAGCCGTTAAGGGTCCGTTGTACGCCGATAAGAGATTTTGTAGTATATTCCATTGTACTCCGAGACATCATGAATACATATATCACTAATTCCTCGTATCTCGTACTATTGCATGTTGAGTCTTTTTGTGTTATGTTCACTTTTGGTGATTTTGTCTAAGGGTGATGCCTTCACACCGGCCGTCTCAAGGCGACACCATAGGCATCGACTAAATGTGATTCGTTCGAGCGCTTAGAATATTTTCCTTAGTCGCTTCGCTCGGTTTCCTTTGCCTCGAAGTCTTCTTGTTGCGTTTAGGGGCTAAAAGCGATGCTTTTGCATCGGCTATCTCAAGGCGACACCATAGGCATCGACTGTGTACCTCGTCCGAACGATCAGAAAATATTTCCTTAGTCTCATCGCTCGACCTATTTTTTCTTGACGTGGAAACCTTTTAACTCACTATCGTTTCATTGGAGGCGTGGTGCCTCTTGGAGGCTAACCTCGGCCCACTGTCTAACCCGACACCTGCACCATAGTGGTTTATCGGTCGCGACATCATGTGGCCGAAGTCGCTCTTGACGCCGTCCTTATATCATAAGCTTGGGCGGTTCGTCGCTGCTGGTGAGATACCATCCTCTAACACTTGCAAGAAATTACCATTCCAAGCCTTCCCTGACAAACAGACGACTCCTTCTTCCTACCGTATTAATAGATCACTTGTAGCTATGTTAACTGTTTTATCGGCGGGAATCACCTCCACTTGGTCGCCGACCCACTGCATGAGGTTTTGATGCATTATTGAGGGGACGTAGCAATTCGCGTGTATCTAGTCACGTCCCAACAACAAACTGTAGGATCCTTTCCCCTCTATCATGAAAAATTCAGTTGACACCATCTTGCTTCCAACTATCAATTCTACGTTTAAAGCTCCCATTGTGTCTGACGAGTTGCCACCGAAATCCCTTAACACCATGTTAGTTCTGATGAGATCTTTTGGCATCTTACCAATCTTTCGGAAGGTGGTGTAAGGAATAAAATTGACAGCCGCCCCTCTGTCTATCATCATCTTGGACATCGGCTTCCCATTAACCAACCCCTTGACGTAGAGATGCCTCAAGTGCCGATGTTCTAGATCTTATGGTTTATCAAAAATTGCGGGTTGTGGAGCCAACATTAATTGAGCCATGGTAACGGCCTGCTCCGTGTCTTCCTCTGAGATGGCCCGATACTCTGCAGGAAGGAAGAAGACCATGTTTATCTCTACATCCTTTTTGTCATCGTGATCGACCTTGTCTTTTGGGCACTATTCACTCCTGATCTTAGGGGGGCGATGAAATCCTTCGTCGTGCACTTGTGCCCTTCCTTCTCTTTGCCGCAGGTGCTGCACCCTTCTTTTCTGGATTCGCGTAAAAATTCCTCGGGGCACCATTGCGGCTTATCCATTATGTCATCGTTATTATCGTCCATCAGGCCGATTCCTTCGGGACCGACGGGGCCAAGCCTTTCTAGCACTAATATCCTTAGAGGCGACAACCTTTAGCGCATGGTTCTTTGATCACACGGCCTCAGCTCATCGTTACGTGGTCGATGATCATCTGGTGCCCCATTGCATCCTGGGTAGTCATCCATGGATGGTAGCCGTAGCACTTCGTTCCAACAAAGTCTGAAGAACTCGCAATTTCAATGGTGATTTAAAAACAAGTGGCTATGGCTGTCTCTGCTACCTTCCCTTTCCACCGACCTCTTCTGATACTTTTCGATAAGCTTTGCTGAGGTGACATTTTTGCTGGTTTGCCTTCTGTTCCTTGCATGCCGATTGTTGTCATAGTGTGCGTGCACCATGTTGACTTGGAATGGATGGCCATCTATATTCATCGGTTGTCACTCATCATCAAACTTGATTCGGCCATGTTCTACGATCGATTGGATTTGCTGCCTGAAGACCTTGCATCCATTAGTATGATGCGATGGGGAGTTGTGTCACTTGCAGTATTTCTTCTTCTTCAATTCTTCGGCAGGTGGTATTATGTGGCCAGACGACAGGTGAATTTGCTTCTCCCTAAGCAATAGGTCAAATATTTTATCGTCCTTGTTGATATCGAAGTTATACTTCTCTTCCTTCTCGGCTGGTTTTATCCATTGGCATGCAACTTGTTTCTTGTTCTTAGACCACTCGTCCATCACGACCTCTGCGTCGGAGTTGATGTCCTCATCGGAGTCTGAGTGGTACACTTGGGCGTGCGCAACCTTCTTTTGGTACTTTGCCTGTCTAGCTTCTTAGAATCGGCTCTCATAGGCCAATACCCTTTGCAGTAGTTGCGAGAGGCTTTCAAACTCATGCAATGAAAACTTCTCCCTAATAGGGCTCAAAATTCCCTTGAACGCCAGCTCTGCCAACTGAATGTCATTGAGGCTCACACCATAACATCTGCTTCGCACGTCCCGGAACCTCTGTATATAATCTAGGACTGACTCATTCATCCTTTGTTTCACGGACGTCAAGTCGGTCAGCTTCATCTCCTGGATGCCGACGAAGAAGTACTTGTGAAACTTATTTTCCAAGTCTACCCATCCTCTGATGGAATCCACCGACAGCGAAGAAAACCCCGCAAAGGCCGATCCTGACAGGGATAGCGGAAAAAGCCGGACCTTCAGCGCTTCGTCAACCGATGCCTCCCTACACTGGGTGAGAAACCGGCAAATATGATCGATTGTGAAAATCGAGTCTTGTCTTGAGAACTTGGTAAAATTCGGCACCCTGTATCTGAAGGATATGCCCAAGAAAATTCCGTGGATCGGAAATTCCGATTATTATCTAGTCTCGATACAGAGAGTAAATGTTGCTTCAGAAGTTCCAACGAGCCAAAAGTTCCAATTCGAAATCGGAGAATTTTGTACTGATCAGAAGATCCAATAAGGTATCGGAAGTTCCGAGGTGGGCGATAACAGATTGGATCTATTGTGTATCGTACTGTATCGGGAGATCTAAAATACCTTATCGGAAGTTCCTACGTGGGCAAACAGATTGGATCTGTTACGGTTTTGAGGGTTTCAACATGAGCTCGACCAGGGGGCTCTTAGCCCTATAAAAGGAGAGGAGAAGGACGTCTTGGACCAAGGAATAAGCCTAGATTAGACCTAGCCACCAAAGAGTCCTCTCCTTTCTTTCTTGATCTCAATCATTGAGGTCAAGGATCCCCGTCTCTCACGTGCGGTGGTAGCATGCTGTCGTGGGAGGTTCTCCATCCCTGTACGTGTGGACTCTGTGGAGGTGTTGCTCTAGTAGCGACGCTCGTGGACATCTACATGCGAACGACTACGTCGTCTTCATCGATTGGATCGGCGAAGGACGACAAGGGTAGGCTTGACGCGCTACTCCAACATCTTCTTCCGCTGCACCTAGCGTGTCTCGTGCTATAAGGTACCGATCCATGATCTCGCACACGCATGAGTCTTGGGCTTAGGGCGTAAATTTTGAATTTGTCGGCTAGCGTAGCTCCCCTATTCCCCAATAGTAGTATCAGAGCCTACGTGTGTGTTCCATCTAGATCTATCGTGTATGGAGATACATGATGAAAAAACATATTAGATCAGTTTTTGTCCACGGCAGATCAAAAGTTCTGATAATGATCAGAAGTTCCGATGGCGGATCGGCAGATCCGATAGTGATCAGATGTTCTGACATCGAATAATGATTCGATACAGAAATCAATTATTGCGGTGCGGGATTCCGATATTGATCAGAAGTTCCGATGCTAGATCGGAAGTTTCGACCCATCCGAATTTGAAATTTCGAGACTGTTAAGCCGGTTTTTTCAGATCCAGAATCCAGTCACTTGTAGATTGCTTGCCTAACTTTGTTTTGCGGAGAATGTTGTGACTGACATGGCCTTGGATAAATCTGATGTATGAGATGCATGCAATGAATGTAAATTAAATTTGGCCTGTGTGTCATGGTTATTTACAGCCGAAGGCTGATATAAAATTTATTACGGCTTGCATGTCATTTTCCGCGGTGCTTCGGCCCATGTAATTAGTATAGGCTATGCGAGATAGACAAGTAATTTTCATGGAGGCCGGGAGCACACACTCAATGACGAGAGCCATGGATATGGAGATCGTCAAGTGAAGAATGACATGCTATGTCACAGTTAATATGATTGTCTGTGATGCTTTCTTATGTTCCTGTTATTCTATTCTTGCATGTTTCGTGAGCGCTAGGGACTTTACAGTGCTAGAATAGTTTTTCCTCAGAAAATTAAGTGTTTATGCTCTTCCCAATAGCTGCACCCAGCAGGGTTCGTGCTCATCGATAGTGGGTCTACCAAAGCAGAGTTCTATCTTTTGTCTCAACCAGTTGGGGCGGAAGTCGGACTTCTGCACGCATAGTATTGGCTCACTTGACAAGGCTATCAAAACGGTTTTGGCCCTTGGAGCATAGGAGTTGGGGTCGAGCATTGTATGCTTCTCCAACGACAAGAGTCACATACGATGTGATTAGCAAAGAGTTGCTTACCTATGTCAACTAGCTTCTAGCAGTGATGCCAAAGCTCACTAGGAAATAGTGTGACCATGGATCTTGCGCTACTATTAGTCATTAGAGGGAATGTGAGAAATTATCTAGAACAAACTTTATGGATTGGTATCGAAACTTGAGAATTGTTCTCAAACAAGAGAAAAATGATTATGTTCTAGAGAAACCTCACCCTAATGAACCAAGAGATTATGCTTCTGGAACAGACAAGCGTGCTTATGAGAAGCATGCTAGTGATTCTGTGGATGTCAGCTATCTGATGCTTGGCTGCATGTCCTCTGAGTTTTAGAAACAATATGAGGAACGTGATTCTTACGATATGATCGTAGGTATTAAGGGCATGTTTCAGAACCAGGCAAGGGCAAAAAGATACAATGTGTCTAAATACCTATTTGGTAGCAGGCTAACTGAAGGGAGCCCAGTGAGCCCTCATGTGATCAAAATGATTGGTTGCGTAGAGACTCAAGAGAGATTGGGCACTCGATTGGATCCATACCTAGCTATTGATGATATTTTCCAGTCGCTCCCACTGAGCATTGAGCCGTTCATCATGAATTATAACATGGTTGGACTAGAGAATACACTAGCTAAGTTGCATAGGATGCTTAAAACTGTTGAGGAGAGTATTAGGAAGTCTCTTAATCAAGTGATGATGGTTTAGAAGGCGGGCAAAAAGAGGAGGAGGATAAAGGCTAAGACTACAGATTCGATCTCTAGTACAAAGTCTAAATCGATTGGAAAGTCCAGGTCTGGTCCTGCCAACTCTGATGTGTGCCATCATTACCACAAGCCTGGGCATTGGAAGCGCAATTGCAAGGTGTACGTGGAAGAGCAGAAGAACAAGAAGGAAAGTGAGACTTCCGCTTCAGGTATTAATGTTATTGAAATTAATCTTACTACTCGTCCAAATGATTCATGGGTATTTGATACTGGATCGATGATTCATACCTGCAAATCGTTGCAGGGGTTGAGTAGATTAAGAAAAGTGTGCAAGTGATGAGCTAGATATCCGCGTCGAGAATGGTGCAAAGGTTGCAGCGTTGGCCGTCAACGTTTATTCACTATCGCTACCGTCAGGACTAGTTTTGGAGTTAAATAATTGTTATTTCATTCCCGCCTTAGGCAGAAACATTATCTCTTCTTCATGCTTAGAGGAGGATGTTTTTTATTTCGTAATAAAGAACAATAGTTGTTCAATATTTTCGAATGGCATGCTCTATGGTGTTTGTCCATTAGTGAATGGATTGTATACTCTGAGTTTTGACGATGCACACATTTATAACATTAGTACTAAGAAACAATGACTCAATGATTTAAATCCTACCTATGTCTGGCATTGCCATTTAGGTCATATAAATGAGAAGCACGTGCAGAAGCTCCATAGTGATGGTCTTTTGGAGTCATTTGGTTTTGAATCATATGACACATGCGAGTCTTGATTATTTGGCAAAATGACAAAGACATCTTTCACTGGACAGAGTGAGAGGGCAAGTGAGCTATTGTCCATAGTACATACTGATGTGTGGACCAATGAGTCACATGCCTAGAAAAGGATTTCAGTACTTTATCACTTTTACCGATGACTTCAGTAGATATGGTTATGTCTACTTGATGAGGCATAAGTGGGAATCCTTCAAAAATTTTAAGGAGTTCCAGAATGAAGTACAAAATCATACAGGCAAGACAATTAATTTTCTACGATCGGATTGTGGGGGTGAATATTTGAGTCATGAGTTTAGTGATCATCTGAAGCAGTGTGGAATTTTTCCACAGCTGACTCCACCCGGCACGCCTCAATGGAATGGGGTGTCCGAGCGGAGAAACTACACTTTGTTGGACATGGTGCGGTCCATGACGAGTCACATTAATCTTCCATTATCCTTTTGGGGCTACGCTCTTGAAATAAAAGCTTTCACGATTAATAGAGTTCTATCTAAGTCAGTAGAGAATATGCCTTATGACACGTGGTCAAGGAGGTGTCCTAGTTTGTATTTTCTAAAGATTTGGAGATGTGAGGCATATGTCAAACGTATGACGTCTGACAATCTCAGTTCTAAGTCTGACAAGATCTTCTTTGTGGGGTATCATAGGGAAACCAAAAGATACTATTTCTATAATAGAGAAGAGGGCAAAGTGTTTGTCGCTCGCAATGGTGTATTTCTTGAGAAAGTGTTTCTCTCGAAATAGGTTAGTGGGAGGACTATGTATCTCGAAGAGGTTCAAGAGCCATGAGAAAGTATTCAATATCCCACTGAACCAGAGCAGGAGGCGCAAGCTGTTGCAGACCCTGTAGTACATGCGCCATCGACACGAAGGTCTGGGAGAGTAGTCCATGCGCCAAAGAGGTACATGTTCTTGACCACTGGGCATCGCGATGTGTTGTTGTTGGACAACGATGAACCCAAGACATATGCGGAAGTAGTGTTGGGACCAAACTCTAAGAAATGGCTTGGAGCCATTGGATCCGAGTTGGAGTTCATGCGAGTCAACCAAGTTTGGAACTTGGTTGATCCACCTGATGGTGTAAAAACTATTGTGTGTAAATGTATCTTAAAGAAAAAGATAGACATTGTTGGAAATGTTCACATCTATAAGGTACGATTGGTGGCGAAGGGTTTCAGGCAGGTTCAAGGTGTTGATTATGACGAAACGTTTTCACCCATCGCCATGCTTAAGTCTATTCAGATTATCCTAGCTATTGCTGCATTTTATGATTATGAGATATGGCAAATGGATGTCAAGACAGTTTTCCTAAATGGAAACCTAAGTGAGGATGTGTTCATGACACAACCTGAAGGTCTTGATGGTCCTAGAAATGCTAGGAAAGTTTGTAAGTTGATAAAGTCTATTTATGGATTGAAGCAAGCTTCTCGGAGTTGGAATCTTCGATTTGATGAGGTAGTCAAAGGGTTTGGCTTCATCAAGAACGAAGAAGAACCTTGTGTTTACAAGAAGGCTAGTGAGAGTTCACTTGTGTTTCTGGTCCTATATGTGGATGACATATTGTTGATCGGAAATGATATTCCTCTCTTGAATACTGTCAAAACTTCATTGAAAAATAGTTTCTCGATGAAAGATTTTGGAGAGACAACATACATTCTAGGCATAAAGATCTATAGAGATAGATCAAAATGGTTAATTGGATTAAGTCAGAGTATGTACATTGACAAGGTTTTAAAACGGTTCAAAATGCAGAATTCTAAGAAGAGTTTTCTGCCAATGTTAAATGATGTTTCTTGTAGTAAGACTCTGTGTGCTGCGACACCTAATGAGATAAAGAAGATGAGTGTGATCCCATACGCTTCCACGATTGGATCCATCATGTATGCCATGCTATGTACACGCCCAGATGTGTCATATGCTCTAAGTATTACGAGTAGGTACCAATCGAACCCGAGTGAAAGTCGCTGGGCTGTAGTAAAGAGTATCCTCAAGTACTTGAGAAGGGCCGAGGAAATGTTTCTAGTATACGGTGGTGAAGAGGAGCTCGTTGTAAGTGGTTACACATATGCTAGCTTTAAGACCAATAAAGATGATTCTCAATCGCAATCTAGCTTTGTGTTCTGCCTCAATGGAGGCGCAGTGAGTTGGAAAAGTTCCAAGCAAGAGATGGTGGCCGATTCTACAACAGAAGTTGAGTATATCGCTACTTCAGAAGCTGCGAAGGAGGTCGTTTGGATCAGAAATTTTATTTCTGAGTTGGGTGTTGTTCCTAGTGCGTCCAGTCCAGTGGACCTCTATTGTGATAATAGTGGTGCCATTGTGCAAGCCAAGGAGCCTAGATCGTACTAGAAATCCAAGCATATACTTCGACAATATCACTTGATCTGCGAGATCATTGAGAGAGGTGATGTGAAGATTTGCAAGATGCACATGTTTTTGAACAAGGTGGATCCATTGACGAAACCTCTTCCACAGCCCAAGCATGAGGCACATATGAGCTCCATGGGTATTAGATACTTGCGTGAGTTAGTCATGTGTATGTGTAAGATGCTAGTAGAGTCTATGCTAATATGTGAGGGCAATTGTTATCTTGTTCCTTGAATAAATATCGTTTGCATTTAATTAATGAGTACAACTTATTATGTGAAACTATTTGCTTTATGACGATGTTGTTCAAAAGGGTCCCTAATCTTGTCATCATATGGGATAGTGATGATACATGGATTATCATATCCGACTGATCAAACTTTAGATCAAGCTCTTAGGTTTGAAGTACAGATGGATTTAGAGCGCATCTCACCCTTACATTTGAAGAGCCATATGTGAGGGACTATTGTTGGAAGAATTAACTTTCGTTGTACTTAAGGTTGACTAAGAGTTGATCGAGAGACATTGAACATCAAAGCCCCCCTCTCAAGCTCTTTAGACATTGACTAGAAGATTACTTTAGAGGCCCCTTGAGTCGTGTAGCCTACAAACCATGCTCCGCCATACAACCTCGGAGTCCATGAAGCCACTTCAAAGGTGTTGGGGGAAATAACTCCCGTTGTACTTAATGTTGTCTAAGAATTGATTAAGAGATATTGAACATTGAAGCCCCTCTCTAGAGCTCTTTGGACATCGACTAGAAGATTACTTCTGAGGCCCCTCGAGCTATGGAGCCTTCGAACCATGCATTGCCATACAACCTCGGAGGCCTGAAGCCACTTCAGAGTAAAGAAAAAAACCATGGGCTTCACCCTTTCAACAAGACATGTACTTTATAGTGTTCATACAACATTTTACTATGTTACCACTATGTAATCATCTATATATCATTGTTATAGTCGGTTGTAAGTAGAGTGTAGTTTGGTAACATCATGTTTATACTGCGCCCATAAATACATTCGTATTTGCAAGATTGGAATAAGGGTAATACTTGTTATTCACATCTCATATAATTCACTGGATGTAGAGATCACTACTACAAACTGTCACTGTAGTGGCGTTGGGCGAAACCACTGTAGTGGCGGGCCATTAGATGCCCGCCACTAGAGTTGCTGGTGCTGACGGCAGCACCAGCGCCCGCCACAACTGCTGGTAAAGTAGTGGCGGTCGGTGATGACGTCAGCCCAGACCGCCACTAATGTACCAATAGCAGTGGCGGGCGCTGGTGCTGCCCGCCGCTGCTAAGATGGCCGCCACTAAAGTAATGATGACATCACTTGCGACCGCCACTACTATTCTAGCTATAAATGCGCAGCGTCTTCCTCCCCGAGCTCTACTGGAGTTCGCATTCAATTTTGTCCGTACAATGGCGACAAAAATCTAGATAAAGAGGGGGGAGGCTTTGTTTTCGTTTCTTTTGAAGGATTTCATTCTAGGAGGTAAATCCATGCCGAATCTCACATTTATTTTGTATTTAATCATGTATACAATGAGTTATTATCGTTTTTCTAATTTAGGGTTTGTGAATAGAAATTTTCAAATAATCTTCCATTTACGGTGTTACCTTCTCCCAAATGAACAAATATGACCCTCCTCACAATTATTCATCACTTGTATATTGATTTACGTCATTTTAATCTCTTTTTTAATTTGATTTATGATTATAGATCTAGAGTTATGTTGTTTGGAGAGAGAGAAACCAATATAGTTAATTTATTTAATAATTTTTTCTGCTTAATAAGTAGTTTTAATTAAAGCATTGAGGATTTTTAATTAATGTTGTTATGAGCGATAATAAATCAATATATTTTCAATTTGTAAATTAATAAAATTAACAATAATGATTTTATTAATATTTTTTCAAATAATATATGTTTTAGATGGAGCACAGGTCCTGGATGTACTCGTCCAACGACGGAGATGTGGTGGCATATTTTAACAGAGTAACTGAATTTACTGAAGCTGCCGCACAATATGCTTCCCGTCAGAGTGAAGAGGCAATATATTGTCCTTGTAAAGTTTGTAAAAACGAAGCGATGTATCCGTGTTCTGATCGTGAAACCATACGATTTCACTTGTTGAAAAATGGTTTCGTGAAGAACTATTATATATGGACGAAACACGGTGAGATGGGCCAAAATCCTCCTGAAGATTCTGATGTGCCGCAAGATGCTCATCAACATAGAAGAGGTTGTGATCATACATCCGACATAACACATGATGATGTTGATCAACATGATGATGATGACGCCTTTGATGTGGAGGAACTGATGCGAAATGTTGCGCCTGAGGTGTTGTTGCAGAGAACTACAACCAAAGGATACGATAACTTTGAAGCACTTGACAAAGCATCAAAAAACCTTCTTTACGAGGAACGCCACGGATGCGATAAGCAGTATACTGTGTTGTACACAATTCTTGAGCTTATGAAACTGAAGGCCAGCAATGGATGGTCTGACACCAGTTTTTCAGATCTTTTACAACTCCTAAAAAAGGTTTTGCCAAAACCCAATGGTTTACCATCTGATATGTACCAAGCAAAGAAGATGATTTGTCCGTTGACTTTGGGCGTTCAGAAGATTCATGCATGCCCGAACCACTGTATCCTATATCGAAAAGAGTATGGATTGTTAGAGAGATGTCCGCAGTGCAACGCGAGTCGATACAAACGTCCAAATGACTGTGCGGAGGACTACAATGACCACCAGAAGAAGAATAATAAGAGGTTGCAGAAGAGGAATAAAAATGTTATTGAAGACCATCCTCGAAAAAAGATGGAGAGGAAAGTTCCGGCCTTAGTAATGTGGTACCTACCGGTGATTGATCGCTTGAAACGTATGTTCTCTAATCCTAGATATGCTGAACTATTAATCTGGCATTTCGCTGGGCGAAAGAAGGACGGAAAACTTCGGCACCCTGCGGATGCTAGGCAGTGGAAATCATTTGACTTGGCCCATCCAGATTTCTCGGACGATCCTAGAAATATCAGGATGGGACTTAGCACGGATGGAATGAATCCCTTCGGTGAGATGAGGAACCCACATAGTACGTGGCCAGTCTTTCTATGCTTGTTCAACATTCCATCATGGTTGTGCCATAAAAGAAAATACCTTATGCTCACTACTCTAATTTCTGGTCCAAAACAACCTGGCAATGACATTGATATCTTTCTAGAACCTTTGATGGAGGATATGAAACGTCTATGGGAGCATGGTGTCTGTGTGTGGGATGAGCACAAGAAAGAGCACTTCAATCTAAGAGCCATAATCTTTTGCACCATAGCTGACAACCCAGGACAGGTTAAAGGAAAGACAGCATGTGTAGTGTGTGTGGACCAGACAGAATCTATGCATCTTCCATCATTCGTTAAGACGATATATATGCGACACCGCAGATTTTTACCAAAAAACCACAAATATCGAAGAAATAGGAACCATTTCGACGGTACAATCGAGCTTGGACAGCCTCCACGAAATCGAGATGGCAAATTTCTATTCGAAATGGTAAAGAATATCAAAGTTGTTTTCGGAAAGAAGAGGAAGAAATCTGAAAAAATTTCAAAGGACGCTCCATTTAAAAAGCAGTCGATCTTCTTTAGATATTTGCCCTATTGGAAGGAGTTGGAGATTGGTCATGCTATCGATACAATGCACGTTGAGAAGAATGTCTTCGAAAGCACTATCGGTATTTTGTTAGACATACCGGGCAAATCAAAAGATGGACTCAAAGTACGAAGGGACCTTCAAACTCTCGAAATTAGACCCGAGCTTCACCCACAGGAAAGGGCCAATGGAAATTTTTTCCTTCCGGCTGCTAGCTATAACCTCACAATTGACGAGAAAAGATCAATCTGCAGGTGTCTACATGGAATTAGAGTTCCAACAGGATTCTCAACGAATATAAAGAATATTGTCTCCGTAGCAGATTTGAGGATGAGCGGCTACAACACTCATGATTGTCATGTTATGCTTGGGCTATTCCTCGCCATCGCAGTAAGAGGAGTCAAACATTCATTTCTGAAGATGGTGATAACACGCATGTGTCACTTCTTCAATGTCATATCAAAGAAGGTGATCGACACTGAAGAGTTAAATGAATTACGTAAACAAATGAGGGAGACTATGTGCCAGCTTGAGATGTGCTTTCCTCCTTCATATTATGATATTATGGAGCACTATATGATACATATAGCAGACCAAATCTTTGTTCTCGGTCCAACGTACCTGCACAATATGTATGCGTACGAGCGTCTAATGGTTATCTTCAAGGGTTACGTACGAAATCGTGCTTATCCAGAGGGTTCCGTGATAGAGGGCTACACGACTGAGGAAGTCATTGAGTGCTATGCAGATTACATAAGAGATGGAAGACCAATAGGAGTTCCCGTGTCGCGGCACCATGGAAGACTCACCGGTAAAGGAACTAAAGGCAGGAAAATCATACGAGACAATAGTTATCAAAGAATAAGAGAATCACATTACAGTGTAATGCATCAGTTGGCGATTATGAGACCATATGTTGAACAACACCTACAAGAGCTTCGTGAAAAGAATGAAGATCACGATGAACAATGGATTATGAAAGAACACAAAATCTATTTCACATCATGGCTGAGGGATCTAAACCTTTCGATCGGAGAAACCGACGAAGAGATGATGATAAATAAATTGTCTTACGGTCCATTGAGCATGGTTAAAACATGGCAAGCGTATGACATCAATGGTTTCACATTCTATACCAAAGCAAAGGATCAAAGGAGTCAGCGCCAAAATAGTGGTGTCAGAGGAGAAGCAGAAGATAGCACTGGACAAAAGAATGCTTACTATGGATACATCGAAGAAATATGGGAACTTAACTACGGGAACTCTATAGAAATCCCTGTATTTAAGTGTCAGTGGGTGAGACATCCAGAAGGTGTGGAGGTGGATGATTACGGGTTTACGATAGTTGACCTTAATAAGGTGGCTTATAAAGATGACCCTTGGATACTCGCTCAATCCGTGGCACAAGTATTTTACATACTTGATCCTAAAGATGAGAAAAAATACATCGTTGCTCCAGGAAAACAAAGAATTGTTGGAGTTGATGGAGTCGAAGACGAAGAAGAATACAATCAGTTTGATGAGGTGCCGTTTTTCGTTGACATATCAAGGATCAATGTGGTTGAAGCAAAACTGTCATTTGGCAGTGTGATTCCTTATCTACGCACCAATGGTGATGGAAAATTAGTTCAAGGCTAGATCATTTATGTTTAGTTGTAAAATCAATTATGTCATTTATTATTAAAACATTTTCAAGATCAAATGAGGATTGAGTGTTGTGAATTATTTCATGTCTTGTAGTTCAAATTGAACTTTTTTTGACTTTGATCATAAAAACACACTTAATGAAATAAAAACAGTAAACTAAGGGAGAAAAAGTAAAGTGAGGCAGAATAATACCAATTTTTTAAATTTGATAAGTTATGATGTATTTTTATTGTTAAAAAAATCAAGTTCAAACTAGAATTTAATTATGAATAAAAAAGTAATGAAAATTAGAATAGAAATGTAAAAAAAAATGTTTGGATGCTAGCAGCAAGGTTCGAACCTCAAACCGCCTGCAGGCAGCAAGGTTCGAACCTCGAACCGCATGGCACCAAAGCAACCCCCGCACCACTGCGCTACTAAGTCTTTCTCGACTTGAGTGGCAACGTATGCTAGATAACCCCACCAACGACAGATTAGTAGTGGCGGGCATGATGACGTCACCAGACCGCCACCGCTATCCTTTTAGTAGTGGCAGGCATGCTGACGTCATCATGCCCGCCACTACTAAGACACCTATATATACTTTCCACTCCCGCCGTCCGAAAACCTAGTTTCATATTCTAAACCCTAAACTCCCGTGTCGCCCCCCTCCTCCCGTCGCTGCCGTCGACGTCCCGGAGCACGTCGCCGCTGCCCTCCGCCCGTCGCCGCCTTCCTCGGAGCCCGTCGGCGCCGCCCGTCGTCGCCGCCATCCAGTCGATCAGTAAATAATTATTAACCTACTTCTTTATTTGGTCTTATTTTATTCGAGCTTAGGGTTAAAATGATGGAGGATTGTTATATTAATTTATGCGTGGTAATATAATTTAGTATAATATTACTAGTAGAATGCACTATAACAATAATGTTTTTTAATCTACTATAAAAAATTTCTGAGAAAAAAATTTCCACTATAACAATAATTTTTTTTAATGTACTATAAAAAATTTCTGAGAAAACAAATTTCCACTATAACAATAATGTTTTTTAATGTACTATAATATTACTAGCTTAGGGTTTTTTAATGTTATATCAATGTGACAAAAAAATGCAGATGACTCCTCCTAAGATTGAACCAACAAACAGTCGATCCTCAGACTCTACATCAAGTGGCGTGTGGGAGGTTTGCAAATGCGGTAAAAATAAGGTACATGATGGTATAGTTTGCAGTTGTTTGGCAAAGAAAGTGATTCTCATAATGGACTCCGACTCGGAGGACGACTCGCGATCGCCGCAACCAGATAGGGTAAGTGTTGTGCTACGGAAGAATGATGAGACAACCGGTGGTAGAGGGAAACATGCCGAGCCTAGCGGTGGAAAAGGGAAGCATGTAGAGCAATGCGGCAGCAAGAGGATGAAGGAGGCAAGATCCTCTTTTTATGCAAATTTTATATTTTTATCATCCAATTCAATCATTGATAATAAGTTGTTCTCACTATCGTCGCCGCGTGTATTTTCTTGTTCAGGAACATGGAGAGAAGTTTAGACTGCCTGATGATGCCGAGTTGGTTGAGGATTGGCAAGTTGAGGCTTTTAATCTGTTTAACCAGAAATAGGTTGGGTTTGTGCCGAGGAAGAAGAAGAAGCTCCAAACCATATCTTTCCTTTGGGTTTGACCAGTAGTGCGTTTCGATGTGTAAGCTGGTTTCCCCAGCCTGGACTTGTGTTTGTTTACTTGCTTTCAAATAAACATGATGTGTCAAAAGCGAGCCCCCGCACCACCGCGCTACAAAAGTCTCGATCATATCGTAACAACATGTAATAAAAACACACTTAATAATAAAAAACAGTAAACTAAGGGAGAAAAATACCAATTTTTGCAATTAGAATATTGGTGTTGTATTTTTATTGTACAAAAAGTTTCAATTTCAAAGGAAGAATAAACTATAGATAAGTTATGATGTATTTTTATTGTACATGTTTATTAATGAAATAAAAAAAAGTAAAGTGAGGCATAAAAATACATATTTTCTAATTTGATAAGTTATGATGTATTTTTATTTTTAAAAAATCAAGTTCAAACTAGAATTTAAACATGAATAAAAAAGTAATGAAAATTAGAATAGAAATGTAAAAAAATGTTTGGATGCTAGCAGCAAGGTTCGAACCTCAAACCGCCTGCAGGCAGCAAGGTTCGAACCTCGAACTGCATGGCACCAAAGCAACCCCCGAACCACTGCGCTACTAAGTGTTTCTCGACATGAGTGGCAATGTATGCTAGATAACCCCACCGATTAGTAGTGGCGGTCGCATGCTGACGTCAGCGTATGCCCGCCACTACTATGTCTTTGCCCGCTACGATAAATATCAGTGGCGGGCATGCTGACATCAGCATATGCCCGCCACTACTATACTTTTTTCCACCCGTCCAGACTAAACCCTAGTAGTGGCGGTCGGTGACGTCAGCGGCCCGCCACTACTATGTCTTTGCCCGCCACTACTACAATAAATATCAGTGGTGGGCATGCTGACATCAGCGTGTGCCCGCCACTACTAATCCGCCTATATAAATTTTTCACTCCCGCCGTCTGAAAACCCTAAGCCCTAATCTTCTCCCGCTAGTTGCTGCCGCTTCTAGAGCCCGCGCCGCCGTTGTCGGAGCCCGCGCAACCGTTTCCCGGTGTTGTCAACGGAGCCAGCCCGTCGCCACCATCGAAGCCCGCCACAGCCCCCCAGAGCCCTTCACCGTGCACCGTCCCCGTCGCCGCCCCGGAGACCGCCGCTGCCATCATTTCCCGGCGCCGTCACCGGAGCCGGCCCGTCGCCACCGTCGGAGCCCACCACCGCCCCAAGATCCCTTCACCGTGCGCCGTCCCCGCCACCTCCGTGGAGACCACCGCCGCCACCGGAGCCCGCTGCCGCCACCGGAGCCCGCTGCCGCCACCGGAGCCCGTTGCCGACACTGGTAGGTTATGGTTTGAATGCATTTTCAGATTGGGTTTGTTGTTTAGAGGAGTTCATATTGTTTAGGTTATGGTTTGAATGTGGTTGAATGCATTTTCAAAAGTTGTTGGTTGCTATTGACTCATGAAGAGGGAAGGAAATTAGAGGGGTTTGTAGGAAAATGGTTCATCTTTACCTTGAATTTTCATAACATTTTCACCTCTGGAATTGAATGGAAGAAAGACACTTTAGACAATAGAAGAGACTGAGCTATTGCTGCTCATATGATGTATCTCTTTCTTCTGCATTTTAGTTATGAGAAAATGTGGTAGATAATGGTAGATAGCTGGAAAAAATTCTCTTATCATTTTGCTCTGAAAAGAATTAATGAATTTGGTTAAAAATATATAAATTTATAGTGATGCTAACATGCTACATTTCCCACATTCTTTGGTAACATACATATTGAGATGTAGTATATATTTGAATCCTATAGGAATGGATTCCTATAGAATTTGCTGAAAATTTATTTGGCTTACCACATGAGAAACAAAGGATTCCATGATGTTAGGGAGTGAGTCCTATGGAAATTTTCCATGAGCTCAAAGCAAATGTTTATAATCCTATGGAAAAGAGTTATAGGGAGTGAATCCTCAGTATTCTGACAATACTATGCCCGCCACTACTAAGAGAAAATAGCAGTGGTGGGCAGGATGACATCATCATGCCCGCCACTACTAATCCTCCTATATAAAATTTTCGCTCCCGCCGTCCGAAAACCTAGTTTCATTTCTAACTCTCGCGCCGTCGTCCGCCAGTTGCCGCCACTCCCGGAGCCCGCGACACCCTCAAAGCCCATCGCCGTCGTCGCCGAAGCCCGTCGCCGCCGAACTCCACTTTTTTAGAATAACTTTTAGAGGCCTATGATGCAAATAATAATTGAGTTATCTCTTGTATGTCATCAAGCCGTGCGACACATCCATTCCTATCAACAACTTCTTCTTTCTCGTGTTGCTGACAGGGAATGGATGTGCTCACGGTTCCATGGCAGCCATGAACATATTTGAAAAACAACACAAAATATGCTGAGGCCTCAACAACACTATGATCAATTTACTACTGTTATTACTTCTAAGGCTACTATACTAATCCTCAAGTTCATCTGGCTGAAGGCCAATATTAGATTCCGCAATTCCTTTTAGAGGCCTATGATGCAAATTGTAATTGAGTTATCTCATGTATGTCATCAAGCCGTGAGACACATCCATTCCGGTCAACAACTTCTTTCTCGTGTTGCTGACAGGGAATGGATGTGCTACACAAAATATGCTGAGGCCTAAACAACACTGTGACCAGTTTACTACCGCTATTATTTCTAAGGCTACTATATACTAATCCTCAAGTTCATGCATCTGGCTGAAGGCCAACATTAGATTCTGCAATTCCTTTTAGAGGCCTATGATGCAAATTGTTATTTAGTTATCTCATGTATGTCATCAAGCCATGGGACACATCCATTCCTATCAACAACTTCTTTCTCGTGTTGCTGACAGGGAATGGATGTGCTCATGGTTCCATGGCAGCCATGAACATTTTGAAAAGCTACACAAAATATGCTGAGGCCTAAACAACACTGTGACTAGTTTACTACCGCTATTATTTCTAAGGCTACTATATACTAATCCTCAAGTTCATGCATCTGGCTGAAGGCCAACATTAGATTCTGCAATTCCTTTTAGGGGCCTATGATGCAAATTGTTATTGAGTTATCTCATGTATGTCATCAAGCCATGAGACACATCCATTCCTGTCAACAATTTCTTCTTTCTCGTGTTGCTGACAGGGAATGGATGTGTTCATGGTTCCATGGCAGCCATGAACATTTTGAAAAGCTACACAAAATATGCTGAGGCCTCAACAACATTGTGTTCAGTTTACTACTGCTATTATTTCTAAGGCTACTATATACTAATCCTCAAGTTCATGCATCTGGTTGAAGACCAATATTAGATTCTGCAATTCCTTTTAGAGGCCTATGATGCAAATTGTTATTGAGTTATCTCATGTATGTCATCAAACCATGTGACACGTCCATTCCTATCAACAACTTCTTTCTCGTGTTGCTGACAGGGAATGGGCGTGAACATGGTTCCATGGCAGACATGAACATTTTGAAAAACAACACAAAATATGCTGAGGCCTCAACAACACTAGAGAGAGAAAACAACACAACATCCTAACTTTAGGATTAATATGACATCAGACCTTTTTTGCATAACCAAAATTCTGATACATTAGCCTCTTCATATGAATAGTTTATCTATGGCGGAAGAAGGACGTTCCATCGAGGAGCTCATCTACGAGTCTCCCGCAAAAACAAATAAAGAGGGTTCATCTGAAGGATCCTCCGATAGCAAATCTTCGTACCACTCTCCGGAGAATGAACATCCAATGGAGCCTAGGAAGAAGAGAACGAGAGAAGACGCCGATGAGGATTACATTCCTGAAGCTCAAGCGGAGGTAATTATTACGTTAGTAACAAGTCAGAGCAGCTTCTAACCGAGGATTACATTCCTGAAGCTCACATTGTCTATCATCGTAGGATCGTCCAAAGCGAGGAAGCAAGCGTCGATTATTCCAAGTCGAGAAAAGAACAACTATTGTCCCAGCTATTGAGTCAGCTGAGCGAACAGATGTTGAGCCCGCTGCCACAACATCGTCTGCAAATGCGAAGAGGAGAGGGAAACGGGAGAAGAACAAGCTACATACAGCTATCTATGAGGTTGAAGAAGTGCATGTTGATGGGGATCCAAAGAAGCCAAAAGAAATCACAGCGAAGTGGCGTAACGACTGTGGATGTCTCGCCAGGGAGCGATGTAAGATAGTTTGGAAAAATTGGAAGACTGTCCCTGAAGCTACAAAGAACGAATTGTGGCAGCATATAAAAGCGCATTATAAATTCCCGGAAGACCGCTTAGAAGACGCTAAAGCTGCCACATTGAAGACTATCGGGAAGGCTCTCCGTACATTTAGGACTAAACTGAACACACAATACCTTCAGAAAGATGAGTCGCCACTCAACGACTACGGCTTTATAACGCCAAATGAATGGAATGAATTCAAAATGCAGCATTGCTCCGAAGAAGCCAAACAAGAGAGCATAATGTTCAAAGAACTTAATAAGAAGAATAAGTTCCCCCATAAACTTGGGCCAGGTGGATATAAGGCTAAGGAGGATGAGTGGAGTAAAAAGGAGGAGGAGGACCGTGCGGCTGGGTTACCTGAACAGTTTTCAGGTGCTGATCAGCGCACTAAGAGATGGCTCCTAGGTCGAGCTAAAAAAACACCCGAGGGCCAATATATGCTCTCCGACTCACGGACTAGTGAAGTATTCCAGAAAGCACAGGAAATCGCTGAGTTGGAGAAGACTGGAAAGTTCAAGCCCGAGGGATGTAATGACCAGCTTACATCTGCTCTCGGAAACGAGGAACATCGAGGGCGCACCCGAGGTGTCTCTTCTATAGCACCCTGGAAAAATACTTTCAAGAAACAGGAGGGTGCCACATACAAGAAGCGTCAAGCACGCACAGACGACGCCGCAGAGCGCCGTGCAGAGTGGGAGCGACACTTTTTTGAATTTATTAACGAGAATCCAAACATAATGCAGGCTGCAGCTGGACAAATAATTGTGCCAGAGGTACGACTCGATGTACCAAGCAGTGTTGGCTCAGTACAAGACAAATTTCCTGTAAATTATATTAAAGAGGACACACCCTGCAGCTTGCATGTACCGATAGGGCGCAAAGGGCATTCCCAAGAGGCTGCACGAGGCATTGCTATGCCTGGGGATTTATTTCACAATCGGCCTATTCCTGCTGACTATACCAAGGTTCAGGTCAATGAGATCACCAACGACAGATTTATTAATGACCCCTTGGATCTTCCAATGCCTGATGAGGGGATTGAGACAATCGGAGATGCTCTAAATAACTTTGTCCTATGGGCGAGCCGAGATATCAAATTACTGCAGACAAGTTCTCAGAGTAAATCACCTATTGTCTCATCACAATCCCCCACATATCTTTCATCTCAGGATGTGCAAAATATAGGATCATTATCACCTGTTGATGAGCGTGAAATAGAGGAAAAGGCAGAGGAAGAGCCAGTGCCCAATAAAGTGGCAGAAGTGATAGAATCGAAAGTGACTTCTGATCCTCAAGTGACAAAGCTAGTGACAGTGCTTGAGCCCACTGATGAGCCCAACACAAATGTGCCAGAGCTAGATCAAATGCCAGTGCTAGTTCCGACTGAGCCTCAAGTGCCAGTTCCGACTGATCCTCAAGTGCCAGTGCTAGTTGCTGCCGAGCCTGAAAAACAAGATGCATGCCCAAAGCCAGCAATCCACAAGATAACTGTTCAAGCTGGGCAGTGTTCTGCGCTGAAATCTGAAATGCATAAATTTTTTAATACTTTGGGGCAAACACGTTCTATGCCCGAAGCGGCTCCCATAAAGGCTCCAGTACAAAAGCATGCGGGCTCACTTTCTGTTGATAAGAGGACCTACGGAGACGAGGATTATATCGAATACGAACCAGGCAAACCATTATTACCCCAATGAGTACTTAATTGTATGCCTTGGACGATGAAAACATTTCATGACTGGTACCTCGAAGCGTCTTCGTTAGGTGTAACACAAATAGAACTGATGGTTCAACAAGAAATATTCAACTGCCCAGAGTTTAAGCTTGCACTATTTTTCGACGACTTCCATCGGATGTTTCGTCTGAAGCGAACCGACATCACAAGCATGATGCTCTGGTGCATGTAAGTACTTTATACTTTGTCAATACAAAGAAAAAATAAATAATGTCTTATATTGACTATTGTTTTATAACATATGCAGTTGTAATTCACGCGGTGACGAGTCTAAATTGTATGGGTACCTAAACCCGTCATTAATAAGCCAAAGTGCGCTGAACCCGACACTAAACCAGAATGATAGCAAGTACTGGACTGCGGGTAAGAAAAAATTTCAAAGAAAGATGTTCAATAAAGACGAAGACAAACTTAAGAAGAACAAAAGGAGTTGTGCCGCGTTGTATATTGCGCGGTGCATGTATGAATGGAAGGACAGAGAAATTATATGTGGGGCATATAACTTTAAGTAAGTATACCCACTATATCCACTTAAACACGTTTTATCGATTATGAAACTAACATAATCATATATTACTTCTTTCGATAGTGATCATTGGATTGCACTTCTGATATACCCAAAAAGCTCAAGGGTTTATGTGCTCGACTCGCTCGACAAACCCAAAAAAGAATATCAAGATATATTAAATGTTATTCAGAGTGCACATAGATACTACGTGGAAAAGTTAGGTGGCCCACATGATCCACAGAGGCCGAAAGAAATGCTTATCAGAACCAACTTTCCGGTAATATTATATTTTTAAATTTGTTAATTCAATTGATAAAGCCAAACTATATATCGTTCTAACTTTGTCTATTTTGAAGTGTCACAAACAATCTCTTGGTTCCGTGCATTGTGGCTACTATACTTGTGATTTCATGAGCAATAACTTAGGAAAGTTTGGGCGGACAGTATCTGAGGATACTAAAGAAGTAAGTTGATTTCTTGTGTGTTAATCTAATATAACTTGCAGCGTATGTACTTATATTTTACGTATGCAGGCGTCAGGTCCATCAATCGTTGCCGAGAAGAGCCAACTCTCTGAATCACAAATGTACGAAATCGTATCAAGGATGTGCCGCTTCACGATGCATGAGATTCTTCATGAGCTTGGAGTATTTTTCGATCCTGAGAGTGAAGTGGCCAAGCATCCAACTCTGTATGATTGGGTCGGAAGAATGAAAAGGCGAACCAATTAAGATATGAGTTAGCCTTCCAAGAAAACATAAACCGCATGAGCATGTATTTGTGAAACAATGAATTGTGTTGATGGATGTTTATTGTGAAACATAAACCGGAAGAATGTAAATATTGTGAATTTTTGAAAATTGATGAGATTGATGGTTGTTGTGTTGATGTGTTGTTGTTGTGGATGTGTATGTGGATATGTGGATGTTTTGCTGCTGTGTATGTGGATATGTGGATGTTTTGCTGCTGTGTATGTGGATATGTGGATGTTTTGCTGCTGTGTATGTGGATGGCTGTGTGAAGCATATAATTTCTGTGTTTTGGTTTGTGGGATCACAGCATTCTGTGTTATGGCTTATACACAGCAGTGGAGGGCAGATGAGGTAGCTTGCCCGTTACTGCTGTTGACATAGTGGTGGCGGGCGTGCTGACATCATCTGCCCGCCACTGCTGTTGACATAGTGGTGGCGGGCGCGCTGACATCATCTGCCAGCCACTGATATTGATAATAGCAGTGGCGGGCCGATGAGGTCAGCGCGCCCGCCACTGCTGTTGACATAGCGGTGGCGGGCGCTCTGACCGCCACTGCTAACCAGCGATAGCAGTGGCGTTAGAGCAGTGGCGGACTGGATGCCCGCCACTATAGGTCGATTTTGCCCGCCGCTACAGTGTCGCTTTGTAGTAGTGGATATTATCCAAAATTCAGAGGTATGAACCAGACTCAAACACCTCGCATAAACACACACCCTTTGAGGCTTGTTAAACATGTCGCGTAATTATTAATTATGCCAACAATATGTCACTTACATTTAATCCCACATATCCATCATGGTCATTATGCTCACTCCTTTATGACATGAGAAAAGAGAGCCCTTTATGACAACCTCTGAGACACTGACCTAAGAGCATATCCAAAAGATCCCCTAAAGTTTATTTCCTAAATATTATATAGGAATCATCTTAAACTTTATCTCTTCCTAAAAATTAATCAATCTACAACAATTTCTCTATAGTCTCGATCCCTAATTTTTAAATCATACACATACAATTTATAATCTGTAATAATTTTGTGTAAAACTGTGATATCTTTAAATATGTGTATCGTCTAGCCCATAACAACACAAGGAAAAGAAGATAATGCACGCGTAAGAGAAAAAATATGTGCGAAGGAAAATAGCAACTAGCCAAGCTAATCATATATTTAAGATATATTTAAGAGAGACAAATAATAATTTAGGGAATAAATTAAGAAATGGATTTATTTAGAGGAACTGTTAAAGTTTTCATTTTTTCTCTAAAATACCTAAATTCAAATTTAAGTACATAATCTATAGAAGATGCTCTTACAGGTGGGATGTATCATGGTGACAAAATAATAATCAGGTAGATAACACTGGTACCAATAATCAGTGGCGTAGCCAGGATGAAATTGCTGTGTAGACCTAGTTAATATACGTTTAATTTTGTGTACCATCATAAATTTTATATATACGTATAAAATATTTTTTACAAAACTATTAGATATAAATATAACGATAATATATCATAACATTGTAAAATAATATAAATAGGGTTGTTATACACTTTGAAATTGAGTTAAATATGAAAATAAACATATTAGGATCTTAATAGACCATTTTTGGGGTGGTCCTGAGCCTACATAAACCACCCCTAGCTACACCCCTGCCAATAATAGAATAATAGTACCTATAAAAAAATAAAATCACACATATGAATAAAGATAAATATGAATTGGAGCGGAGAATAGCAACAGGAACAAACGTTGGAGGCAATAAATCACACGTATATTAGACGCTCAAATGGGTACACCATTTACGTAATTACAACTACGTGCCAGTATGCTGCATATATGCCATGGTACTCTTGATTCCAATTGGTCACGATCCACGGGAGGTACGACTTAAGAGGCAACGGTGTAGACACCCGTGTATTTGGGCCCATCAGTCCATCACCATCAGACGGTGATGGGTTTCATAACACTGTTTTCTAAAAGTCTACGTCAGCTTTATAACTGAATAAAATACGCTCTTAGTGGAGGGTTTTATTTCACTATTTCATAGACTAATCAGTGTAGTTAAATTCAACTAGTTCTCATAAAAATACCCTCTCTATGATGAAACGATTTGGCTGTTAGTGGACGTTTCATTTCATTTCGTCCGCCTTGAAAACAGGTTAGCACCATATATGACACTACTTCATTCTCTTTCCTCATTAATTGAATATCATGTTAACAAAAAATCTAATATATCATGATAATTATTATCATGAAACCTCGAAACCTACCATTATGAATAGTCTCCCGGCACTCCGAAAACGTGAATGCGCGATCATTCAAGTGCACGGGCGACGATAAAACGTGAGAAAACCATGCATACCTACTCCCTGCGCCGGTCATGTGCCCGTATCTTGCAGGTGCTACCGGCCTACCACTCTACACTAGTTGAGCAGATATCGTGTTGAATACAATTGAGTTCTCATCTACTGTCACGTACAGATCCAAGTACGACGGTGTAGGGCACGCGTTGCCCAGTTACGTACGCCTTTGGGCTCACTGCCTCACTGTTTCACTCCCCTCAAAGCAACTGAACAAAAGGGCGTGTACCCGTGCCCGTGTATGTACGTTGCCAGAGGCCAGTGATTTCTTTATTAATATCACCTATCCAGTCAGACCAACGAACGAAAAGCTGGGCAATGAGTGAATGAGGTGACGAGAAAGGGCATAGCCTGGGCTGCGGCCTGCGGGCGTGCAGTGGTGGCTCAGTGATGTGACCAAGTAGTCCACGGTAGGGCCTGCCTCTGCTTGACGGAGCGTGGTCGCGTCCGACGCAACGCCGTCCGGTCCGACCCAGCCGGGCAGGCCGCAGGCCCTTCACATATGCCGGCTTTAGTGGCTGGCAATGGCATCCCTGCACGCCGTGCCCGTCACGTGGACCGCAGGTGGCCTCGGCCTCGGCCAGGCCAGCCGCGCCGCGCCGCGCGTGGCGTGGCAGGCGGCGCTCAGAGCAGCCACCTTGCGGCCAGTGTGGCGCGCGCATTCTTTGCAGCGGCACTGCGGCAGGGCGGGCGGAATCTGCCCGTGTTCCGCGCGCGCGCGCGCGCTCTTCGCAGTCGCCGGCCTTGAGCGCTGCGCGGCCGCCGGCTTCAGACGCGGCAGCGTTGGCCGGAGGGAGGGGACGCCCGCCGTTTGTCTCTAGCTTGGTCGTTGGGCTCGGCGCAGTTCCAGAAAGATTCCGCGCTGCGGAGTTTGGATAAAGAATTCTAACAGCACATGTGCGACCGGGAAGCGTTTGATACACGTACATGGTTTGCTACGTAAGTTGAGTCAATTCGTGGTTGGTTAAGCAAAAATGCTCGCGAGAACTTGGAACGAGTCGTTGAGCTGGTGCTTTCCGGTACCATCAAAAGGGGCAATCGAGAGCTCGGACAAGCCTGTGAAGGAAAATTAAAACAGCAGGAGAGAGAACGACACCTTGTTGGGGGCGACGAGGTTTACGAGCTTCGAAATCTCGCAAGTCTCGCAGACTCCGCCTGGGCCGCTCCGCCGCTGAGAAACGCGGGAAGCGCCCACGCCACGCACTGGGGCCGGCGGCATCTTCTACGATGGGCTTTGTGTTGGTTGCATGTATTCTCAGGGCCGTGTGCTTGATCCGGGCCTCCACCTTCCTACCCGGCCACTACAGCTAAAATTATTGAAGATTTTTTTAAGTTCTACAATATCTCAAGAAAAGCTAATTGGGCTGACAACTTTACGTATTGAGAAGAACTTGTTAGATGATATTAATATTGCAACCATCATTGATGATTTTACATCAAGAAATGTTAGAAGACATTTTTAAGGTGATCTATAATATATTTTAGGTAATGATCTTACTTTTTTTTACCGCTTAAAATTTTCTGTGATACATTAAATTATTTTAGTTTGTTGATATATAATAGTAAACGATAGTTCTTTGGTATTAGGGCCCATATTTATAATTTTGCACCGAGCCTCACAAAACTCAGGAACGTCCCTGTGTATTTGTTGAGGTCTGGTTTGTTGCGTTAGCCTTACGGTCGATATCTTTTTTTCAAGAGAGATTTCTTCCATAAATTTTAGATTATACCTAAAAATTAACTCTAATAGATATTTTAAATTACCCCCTAAATCTTCCTCCACCATTCTTATTCCTATTCTAATTCTGCGTGTTATTGATACAATAGATAAAAAAATAAAAAAAGAGAATATATAATATATATAGATTAAATTTTTTAGGGCTTCCTATATGATATTTTAGAGAAAAAAATTAGCTTTCATTGGAGATGTTCTTCCAGATTTTGGTTAGTATGAATAAGATCCTGGTTAGTAGGACGATGATGGATAAGACTTGTACGTCCTTTCTTGGGTGGTGTTTGGATCAGCAGTGAGTATGGAATAGTGTGACAACTAGCGAATATCTGTCAGAGATTTAGGATGGATGGTCGGTGGGATTCATCCAAATTAGTAGTATGAAGACATCTGAATTTTGGTTCGATGATGCGGCTTCTTCTGGATGGTTTGGTTCAGTTTGATTTCCGATGAAAGAGCTGAAATTGATTGTTTCTGATAAATCATTAAACTGTTGTATTATTTATAATGGTATTTTATGATTTTATTATCACAAAATTTGGGCTTATTCTACTGAGTTATATCATTTCAACTAAATAAAATATTGGTGAGGTTATTATCCAACCAAACAATTAACCTATATCATATTATCCATTAATGGATGGTCTCATCTAATCTAATCTTGTTTTCCGAAGCAAACCGATCATAACTGATGCGATCTAGTATTTAAGAATGGAACTAAAAGCATCTCTAATGTTTTTCCATAAAACCTCGTATAAGAATCGTCTTGATATGAGTAAATCACCGATAGTTTACCCAAGGGGTACTCAAGGTGATGATTAGATGTCGTGTAAGAGAAGTATAGTGCTTTCGAACACGATGGTCGACTCTAGAATATAAGCGTCAATGTTCATATTGGTTTAGACCTCTTAGATGGTAATAATACTACATTTAATATTTTGGTGTCTACTATGATGGATCTTACAATATGTCGCAATCGAACTATCAAAGTTTTAGCGTCGAAAGCAAGAAAAATACAATGAAACTAGATGGTAGGATGGTTGATCTCGATGAGATGAGTTAATTTCTTCCCGTGGGAGGTCTCATCTCCTTTATCCTTTATACAGTGAGGAGGTCCTTTATACAGTGGCATGGTTAGAGATGCTCACACTTTTGTACTGCAATGATGCAAACCTTCGGTGGCTCGGCGCCGACTGCTCGGTTGTTTCATAATGTTGAGTAAGCTGCTACAATATTTCTGCAAACTTTATGTCGAAGCTCGAAGCAGTGCAAGATTTCTGCAAACTTCATGTCGAAACTGTGAACTCTGCCTCTTGAGAACGGCAGCAGCAGCGACCCCAGAACGTAAGATCGTCGGCAGAGAACGGAGAGCGACGTGGACGCTAGCCACTCCAGTCCTGACAAAAACAAGAGACCCCAAACGCTCGCTGGTGACAAGGGCCACTGCCACTCTGCAAGCTAAGCCGCATCTCACGGCTCGCAAAATCCTCGCTTCAACCTTGGCATTATTTTTTTACCTCCGAAAGCGAGCTCGATCGAATCACCCAGGTGGAATTGTGACCATAATGCCATAACGGATGGAGCAGCTGTGCCTGTGAATTGTGATCATAATGTCATAATGGATGGAGCAGCTGTGAATTGTGATCCAACGGGCGAGGTGCGCGTTTGGGTGCGTGTGTGTGGGTGACGCGACGGCAAGGGCGAGGGCGCTGGGAGCCATACGTTGGGCTATCCGAAATCTCATCTCTCGCCCAATCCGGGCCTCGCGGCCGCGCGCACCACAAACGCCGCCCTGCGCGCAATCCTGCACTCATATATACACACTCGCCGGCCTCGCCGTCCTATGCTGCTGCCTTCTTCTTCTTCTTCTTCCCTGGTCTGATCCGATCCGTCCCTGGACATGGCGTCGCCCATGCTCTCCGCCGCCACCGTGCCACTCCAGGTAGCTTTGGTTTGCTAGCTTACTGCAGCTCGTATCTTATCGAGTCGCTCTGTAAGTTTGTGTCCGGCGCTTGCGTTTGCAGGGAGGCGGCTTGTCGGAGTTCTCCGGTCTGAGGAGCTCGTCGTCGCTGCCGCTGCGGCGGAATGCCACCTCCGACGACTTCATGTCCGTGGTCTCCTTCAGGACCCACGCGGTACGTGCGTTAAAAAAAAATAGTGCTGGTAAACATACTTGGGGGCATCGGGGTATGTGTGTGCATGAGCATGACGCGGCGGTTCGTGCTGTGTCGCGCATATGCAGGTTGGCACGAGCGGCGGCGCGACGCGGGCGCCGGCGGAGGCGAAGCTGAAGGTGGCGATCAACGGGTTCGGCCGCATCGGGCGAAACTTCCTGCGGTGCTGGCACGGGCGCGGCGACAGCTCGCCGCTCGACGTCATCGCCATCAACGACACCGGAGGCGTCAAGCAGGCGTCGCACCTCCTCAAGTACGACTCCACGCTCGGCATCTTCGACGCAGACGTCAAGCCCGAGGGCGACAACGCCATCTCCGTCGACGGCAAGGTGATCAAGGTCGTCTCCAACCGCAACCCGTCCAACCTGCCGTGGGCCGAGCTCGGCATCGACCTCGTCATCGAGGGCACCGGTGTCTTCGTCGACCGCGATGGCGCTGGCAAGCACATCGAGGCAGGCGCCAAGAAGGTACTCATCACCGCACCCGGCAAGGGCGACATCCCCACCTACGTCGTCGGCGTCAATGCCGACCAGTACAGCCCCGACGAGCCCATCATCAGCAACGCCTCCTGCACCACCAACTGCCTCGCCCCCTTCGTCAAGGTCCTCGACCAGAAGTTCGGTACGTGACTGCGCACACGTGTCCACGGTACTCGACCAAATTATCTCTCATGACGCTTAACTAATCGCAACGTGGCGGTGGCAATGGCGCCGCAGGCATCATCAAGGGAACCATGACCACCACCCACTCGTACACCGGTGACCAGAGGCTGCTCGACGCGAGCCACCGTGACCTCCGCCGTGCCCGTGCGGCGGCGCTCAACATCGTGCCGACGTCCACCGGCGCGGCCAAGGCCGTGGCGCTGGTGCTGCCCAACCTCAAGGGCAAGCTCAACGGGATCGCGCTCCGGGTGCCGACCCCGAACGTTTCCGTCGTTGACCTCGTGGTGCAGGTGTCCAAGAAGACCCTCGCCGAGGAGGTGAACGCGGCGTTCCGCGACAGCGCCGCCAACGAGCTCAAGGGCATCCTCGACGTCTGCGACGTGCCGCTCGTGTCCGTCGACTTCAGGTGCTCCGACGTGTCGTCCACCATCGACGCGTCCCTCACCATGGTCATGGGCGACGACATGGTGAAGGTCATCGCCTGGTACGACAACGAGTGGGGTTACTCGCAGAGGGTCGTCGACCTCGCCGACCTCGTCGCCAACCAGTGGAAGTGAACGACGACGACGCTCCAAAAATTTTCCCAGCCTTCTTCATCCTCTCTGATGATCGATCCTTTGTAATGAGAATTCGAAGTTTCGAGCAGCCAACACAGTTTCTTGTTTTCTTTCTTGCCTTTTCTCCTCTGATTTTTCACTGTCCGGCACGGATTATCATCGACTTCCGGCAAATGGAAATCGTAACGCCGTGTAATGTTCATGTGTAATACAGTATATACTATTCTGATATAGATTTTCAACTTGTTGTTTGAAACCTTTTTTGTTGAGGAATTTTACGATACTTGAGGGCGTAAAGATATCAAATCTAAGTCATTGGTCACTCTCAACGGATCAGATTATGCAGTATCTACTAATATCCGTCTGTTCAAAAAATATTACGTCTACTTTTAGTACAAATATTCTTATAAATTCACATAAAAAAGTGTATAGGAGCTACGTCTGCGTGGCCATGGTAGCGCGCAGCGTGGCCGTCGGCGCAGCAGCGCGTCTAGCGACACAGCGACGCATCCGGTGATGTAGTGCCGGGGCGGCAGCACAGTTTTGGGCAGCCGGACCACTGACCACACTGCGAGGCGACACGGCCTAAGCTGCAGAGTGGCGGTGCGGCAGTGGCGAAACTGCTCCATTTTTTCTATTTTTTTTCAATCATGCCATGATTATATTTCATTTGGTACGCTGCTTACCATGGTATCTTCTCAAGTATGATAAAACTCATTTTTATTAGTTTGTTTTTGATGAGTCATCAACTCATGATGAACTTTAGATCATTTTGAAATATAAAGGGGATCATTTGTAGCATGAAGCCGTGCCGGGAGTTTAAACGAGATTGTATTCAGATACAAAATTTAACATGAAAACAATACGGAGTTTAGCGGACAAAGATGTATTCTCACCCACAACACTAATCAACAGGGTAAGAGCTAAGTTGATGATGCCGCAGATCTGAGATGAATCGAAACCAACTGGATCATGGCATGATTTAAACCAACTATATATTGCCCCAATCAAAATGGATGATGAAATGATCCACATGCAGTATATAGCCGCAATTTTATCGGTCGTGTTACTGTTGGACTTCATAGTTCACATGTTCGTCATCCTGGATAGTTGGTGCATATTGCAATGAGCCAACGATCAAGAATATATGGTATCGTGTAGGATAAATATTCCAGTCCATACGATGCAGAGAGGACGACATTTTTCTCTTTGTAAGTCTTAACAGATTTCAGGAGGATTTTTTCGAACCTCTTGATTCAAATAGCATAATATAGTTGAGAATACCTAGCTAAAAAACTTGATACATAGTACTTTAGTGATGAAGACTTATTTGTAATTAACATTTAACAAGGGTTATTTGAGTAAATTCCTGAAGCTAACATGGCATACTGATCACTAGATCAGAGGTCTGCGAATGACACTAAATAAACAAAACGGTAGCATTTTTAACACCTATAAAATGTTGCCGGTCTAAAAAGAATGCTCAGATACCAGGTAAAGGAAGCATTCCTGAGATACTCTGTAAGGGTACGATGATAAACTATCCACCCTCTTTTTAACTTTCAAGTGCCACCATTGAAAAGGTTCCAGTCATGAACATTGAAGTTCATCACAGCGAGTTTGAAGATCTCAAACATTGGCAAGCATCCTGCTTGTTCAGCAGGTACTGCTGGACCAGCTGCAACAGCGTTGGCGCTTTCACTCAAGGGGCTGAATAAAAACGACAACAGAAACAACAAAATCAAATATTCAATTTACAGAATAAAACAAAGAAAGGTCTCAATAACTGCAGGATTGTGCTGAACACAAAAGGGCAGAAAAGCCATAATCAACTTTCGATTAACCTCCAATGATGTTACACTACCGCCTAGGCATTGTAATACACCATTTTTACGATTCTATCCATACCAGTGCACTAGCATTCAGTATGCCAAGATAGAAAATTAAAAGATCAAGCTGAACATAAAATGATCTATCTCTTATACAGTTAAAACAACAGAAAATAAGTCACCACGTCTGCTCTCAAGAACTAGAAATCATTATATTAATCAGAGAAAAAAGATCTACACCATTGATTATATGTGGGTCCAAATTATTACGTTTTAGAATAAAAATGAAAAATATTTAGGAAAAATATCAACAGATAAGTTGATGTCAAATACCATGTAAAAAAAACAGTTGATTTTTAGTAAAAATAGAAATTATGGATGAGATGCAAAATTCAAAGTAAAATATATAATTTTTAGAATTTGGAATATAAATAAAAAATATCAAATAAAGTTTACGTTAAACATGTTAGCTGAAATCTGAAATAAAAAATTGAAGTTAGCTATTTTGTTTCGCTACAAGCTAATTTAAAATCAAGCATTCTAGAGGAAGAAGCTTGGTATTTAAAAACATTGATAAATAATATATTTTTTACTGAAAATGTGCCATATAAACTAGAAATGAGCCATCTTTGGTCTTCAATAGAAAGAACACTGCTAGAGATGGTGAGAGGTCATCACCATTAGTGTGGAACTGTGGAAGTGAAATCACTAAGTTTATGTAACTCTAAGAGAAATAGTGGCAAGAACAAGAGAAGTCGAGCAATCGATACAATAATATATTATAAATATGAACAAAAAAAATAAATATGCAATAACTTACAACAAAGAGCTCAAGCAAAGATAAGAATAAGAATAGAAATATAAGAGGGAGTCCACATAATTAGATTGAGACAATATATCTAGTAGATATCAACATTGATACCATGTAATTACGTGTTTGATATATGGTACTATTAAAGTTGATTGTAAAGAAAACAGAAATAAAAAATAAATACTGAATATAGTTGCATTGTGAGAAAAAATTGGATAACTAGATGCCCATTGAAGGTTAAAGAAAAAAGTGAAATGATACACAGCTAATATCATGTGATACTAGATTTTTTAAAGTAAGTTTATCAGCACATTTGCGCAGACTACCACACTAGTTGTTTCATATTGTAAGCACATTTTATTAAACAGTAAAAACTATGTCACCAAACAATATTATTGGCACTCATTACAAACATGTCAAGATGCAATCGAAAATTCAAAAGGAAAGACTGTCACAGAAAATCCATAGTTATTACCACATCGTTAAATATTAACTGAGCTAAGACCAACAGATGGCAGTGAGCTTTCACCCTGCTAAAGTATAGAAGAGTAGAAATGACCTGTCTAATGGGAAGTATATGTGATAGTAGTCAACTGAGCTTACTTTATCAACAGTGGCTCATATGCAGTGATAACTACATCAGTTGCTGCATTCTTGAGGCGTATATTAGCCAAGTAAACCTGCAAGAGGTAATCCAACAATCAGTTTGAAGAACCAGGATTTCACGATTTTGCTGTTTTACTACACTAATGTAGGAATGGGTGCACTCACTTGAACAATGTTCTGAGCTTCTTTGCCTTGCCTCCCTTTTGAGACAGCCTACATAAATGCATAAAATCAAGTATGAGATTAAAGTGCATTTTCCTGGACAATTATCACCATCCAGTGGCATTTATCAATGTGCATCAGTGAACTGAACTATCAGAGTTGACAGTTATCACCATCCAGTGTTGTTTATACAGCGTATCAAACTATCAATATGCATCAATGAACTGAACTATCAGAGATTCAGAGTTAATAAAATCATGACATATACAGTTTGATAATAAAATCACCATAAACAGTCAGGTCATTTTACACAAATTATAATGTGTCATGGATGGATCTATTTCTGTTAAGAAAAATCCTTGATCATTACCAACTTCCACGAAACTAGGAAGGATATCTGCATTACTACTTAATTGGAAAGAGAAGGATGCAGAACCTAAAACCATGATCTAAAAGGGGCATCAATTAGATGAGAATGGTTGAGCCCACCTACAAGTTAAACACAATATTCCCTGTAAAAAACATACAATTTAAGCAACACACATCCATTAATCCCTAATATTTATTTATCCATACATAATTGGTATCTTTAGGCATGCTATGTGCTACAGAAATCTATTGTTTTCTCTGTAATGTGCACCCTTACTGGTATGAAATATGATTGCCAGCATCAATACAACTACATCGAACTTGTGTCATTGTATATTAGTATTGACAGAAGCGCAGGCAAAAATCTTGGCTGGAATCAGATTTATCTGAAGGGATAGGCCGATAGGGTAATCTAGAGATGGGAAAGCACATCGGTAAATAATCTTACCAGCTGACCAAGTGCGGTTCCAGCCACTGCATGATCTTCTCCAAAACGCAGACCAGCTAGTTCTAGTGTCCCAGAATGTTGTACCACCTAGCCAACAAACATGAATTTTACATAGTTTCAGAGTCACAATCCATCATATTACTCAGTAAGTCCTAAATCCAAGGTATGGGGAACTAGTATATTCAAGGGTTAATTTCTTCTGTGCCACCGTTATTTCCCGAATTGCCAGAAATACTATTAATATTAAGATATTTGCTCATATGTCATTACAATTCTCCGATCGATTCCTATATACCATTTTGCACGTGTGCTGGGGTTAATTTTTTCGTAATGCCCATACTACCCTTCTTCTTCCCTCAGCCATCACGCTTTCTTCCTCTCACAAAGTCGAGCCGGTGCCCTCCACGCGCCCACATGCTCGGCCCATTCATAGAAATCGACCGCCTCAGCGGAAGGAAGTAGCGAAGGAGAATTGGGCGGCTCTACTGTCAGTGGAGGTTCTTCCGGAGACTCATTGGTCGCCTGCACTGGAGACGACAGTGGGAGCGGGGTGGCGTGATCGGGTTGGGCTGGCTCCGGTGGAGCGACGGTACTTAGGGAGGGGTTTACTTGTAGGGAAGGGGGAGAAGGAGATAGTGGTGGTGAACCCATGTCTATGTCCTCTAGTAGCGGTGAGATCGCCATGGGTACGAGTACGACTCGGTGCGGTGGTGGCGCCCACCGGGAACGGGAAGGAAAAATGCTAGAGGCGACTAGGCGAGATGGCTAGGGGGAACAAGAAGGAAAATTGCTCGGTCGCGTGCTCCGTCCACCGATCGCCCGTGAGCTTCGCCTGGCGCTCACTCGCGTGCTCAGCCTGCTGCTTGCCTGCGCGCTCTATCCACCGGTCACTGGGGCAAGCACAAGCACATGTATGGAAGAAGATGAACAGTGCAGGGTAACGTGGGCATTTGTGAAATATATTACTTTGCGGGGTGAGCCTAAATAGAATTAAATAGAATGCAGGAGTGAATTTAAAATAGTAATTACATACGAACAAATACTGAAATTTTAATGATATTTATGATTTTCTGAAAAATAATGGTGACATAAAAAGAATTAACCCTATATTCAAGACCACAAGGAACGAGGATGATCGTCACCATGGCGTCCCCGGCATCCTGCTCGTTTGCGATGTCGCGCAGGAACCAGAGTGCGCTGCCACCGTCCTCCACCTCGCCCTTGAGATCGAGCAGCTCGAAGATGAGGCTCTCGTCGCGGGCCGGGTCAACGAAGACCTCCTGCGCAGCAAACCAAGCAAGCACACCCATAAGCCAACGCAACAACTCTTCGAACGGAACCAAAAGCAGGATCGGAGGCGAGAGGCGCACGGACCTGATGGTCGGGGACTTCCCGGATGTTGCTCACATCCTGACCAAACAAAAACGGCGTAAGCTCAGCGCGCAAACGGGAAGGGAAGGAACGAGAAGCCGCTGCCCCGCCGCGTGGCAAGGAGAAAGGGGAGGAGAAAGCAGAGGAGTACCTGGAACCGGACGGGGAAGTTGCTCGAGAGGGCGCCGCCGAATAGCGGCCGCGGGACGCAGCCCTCGCCGGTCATCTCTCCTGCCGCTTTCTGGAGCGTACGAGGGTAGGGGCGGAGAGGCGGAGGGGTCGGTCCGTCGGTGGGTGGGTTTCGCGATTCGGGCGGCGCTTTACAGGAGGGGGGCGACCTCGGCGCGCGTCGATCCTACGCGCGGTGGCCGCGCCTCTCCTGCGTGGATGCTACGCCGAGCGGTTTGGTACCGGACTGCCGGTTGCTCTGCTAGTCCGCTTCCTTCCGGCAGCTGTCGCGTCAAACGAGATTTTCCGACTGCAGATGATGTCTCCTTGGCATCATCGAATCGAAAAGAGGTTTGAGAATTTAATTATTTGTCATTCTTAATATTGTTATTTTAAGTGATAATAATTAACACATGAATTGATACATGAAGAGAGTGACAAATAATTAAATTTTTGGTTGGCTCAATCAGCTCACGGATGCAAATATTGATTTGTTTGGTTACCTAGAGTCTAATTTATCGGATGCAAAAGGGGCTCACGGATGCAAATATTGATTTGTTTGATTACCTAGAGTCTAATTTATCGGATGCAAAAGGTGTATCTCAGCTTGATTCCACAGAAACGAGAATAAAATCTATTTTTGGCTAGGCTGGCTCACATGTATTAGTACATGATTAGCACATATTAAATAATAATAATGCATTTTAAATAATATTAAGTACTATAAGATGGATTAACAATTATAACAAAATAGTTTACATAACAAATACCATGTTGATTAATTTTTTTATTAATTTTTATTTCACACAATTTATTTACATACGAGTAACCAAACATCATCTCACTTATAACATATATAACATACACCGAACTTGTCTAAATTGAACACGACTTACTTATATAAGCCGAGCCTACGACAATCAAACTATTTACATACGAGTAATCAAACATCATCTCACTTATAACATATATAACATACACCGAACCTGTCTAAATTAAACACGACTTACTTATATAAGCCGAGCGAGGCAAATACAGACAATCAAACGGCCCTTTATCACCCCTTTATGTGTGGCAAAACTTACCTTAGCAATTTGAATGAGCTCCTTTATATATATATATTGAAATTACAAATCTAGATAACCTATTTAAGAAATTATAAAACTAGACATGTCAACATTTAAAATATCAATAGAGGAAATATAACCTCTATTGACATTTTAAATAATCCCTCACATGAGTAATTTTTTCCTACCAACTTGAGTGCGCTATCTAGATTTGCAATTTCAAAAATATATTATTTATAAAAAATCCTTAAACAAACACAGTAAGACTAACTGTGAAGCATAATAAAAAAGTCTAAAACAATATCTAAACAAACAAATTACACTTATAAATGGGCAGGTAAATAATTAGCATATAACTTAATAGTCATATTCAATTAGACTAGACTAAAGATCTATTCACTCTAGATCTAGTCAACTTTTATTTTGTTTTCCACAAATTAGGACTACTGAATTGAGATGTTTAGTTCAATTTTTAAAAGCAAGTTAAAAATCCCAACAAAACACATTTGATCACTATAACATTAGATGCACAAGCGACCTGCAGGCTAAATAGAACAACCGAATACCATAGTACACATTTCGATCGCGCATGCAACAATCTATACTGAACTCCAAATGCAATGAGTTATTTTTCCATATGGCGGAACAAGTCCCTACAATGCCAGCTAAGTCGAGCACCAAAACGCCGCAAAAGGGGACGCCTTGTTTTTAGCCCTCAGGAGGCCGGCCCGGTCTCCACTTTCTGCAGGCATAAGTTGTCCAAGCCAATTGAATCCAACATGTGTGAGAGAGAAAGCGCTCTCAGTTCTCTCCATCCTCCTCTCCTTCATCTTGGTCTTCTTCATCATCATCGTCGTCCCCATCCTCCTCGCTGTCGCTGTTGTTATTGTCGTCGTCGTCAGATCCCTAAAAATGTTGCAAGTGAAGAATAAAACGCAGCAGTTATAGTTCAGCAATAATTGTTGAAAGCAAGCGATCTGAATACAACTCGCATACCAAATTTATGTGCACAAAAAAAATGAAAGACAGTGCTGTGAGCCTGTGATCTCAGTATCTCACTAACCCAAATTCAGTTGATTTCATGCCTCAGAAGTCAGGACTCATGGTCCGGTGAAAAAGAAGTCAGGACTCACGACACGCATGGAAGCTTTACGTGATGACCAAGACATCAGAATAGGGACGATCTAAGATGCACAGTGGTACAATAATCAGGACCTATTATGCGGAAAATGTGCAGCTTGGATAAATGTGGGCAATGAAGCGCCACATAACAGTTAACCTAGCAGTCAGGTGCAACGACAAATTGTTGAAATAACCGTACTGAAAAGTTGAAATATCACCAGGATAAGAAAGTATGTAAGGCAATTTTGTACTGGGAGAGTGGGATCAGTGGCGGATCCAAGGGCTAGGCTCCAACAGGCTCTAGCCTACCCTCCGATTTTTGCAAAAAAAATTAGATATATATCATAGTTTGCAACCTGCAATCGACGAGATGCGACGGAGAGAAAAAGGCGGTGTCTGGAGGAATGGAGGAAGAAGAAGAATGGGCGGCAGGTGTTGGTTGTCTGGCTCCCTACGTAACACGGGCTTTTCAATAGTTGGGGCGCTGTGCCTTTCAATTTTTTAGATGGCTGCTTGGCCCATTTGGCCCAAGATTTCTAGCTAGCCAGGCAGTACACTACGATGAATCGTCAGGGCTTCGGCTGCTTCCATAGTTCCACTCATTCCGCACACGGCACACAGGCACAGCAAACAAGTCTGGGCGTCTCCGCGTCTGGGCTCTAGCGGCGGCCGGGCGGCAGCTGACGAGCGCCGGAGCGCGGTCGAGTCAGGCAGCAGTGGCACACTGCCATGCTGGCACGCAGGCTGTGGCAATGCGCTACTGCGTTGTGCGCAGGCAGCAGCAAGCAGCAGCCAGCCGCCCGGCCATCCCCATTCCCCACAACCCCATGTACATCCATCATTTTAAAATTTATATGTGAGTATGTTTAGTTTAATTTGTTGATGGATTTAGAATAGAAAAGAAAATGACAATGTTTAATTATTTTACAAACCATTCAAGTGATACCCCTCCAACTGATGAGAGCATAAATAGACTTAAAGAGATATCAAGCAGAATTTAATCCTAATAAATTTTTTGCTGATTTCTACCAATAGATGATTATGATCAACTAGAGATGAAGTGAGGAGGACATACTTATTGAATGGTCCAATTAAGCACCTAGACAAATTTTATTTAAATTGTATGGATTGATACTTTAACTTTAAGTTTAGCCTACCCTTCATTTTTATTCTGGATTCGCCACTGAGTGGGAGTAACCATTGTGCATACATTGAAAAACTATCATACTTTACATGTGCAAATGTGAAGAAGGATTACCTCAATGCCATCATCCGCTGGTTCAAATTCTTCAATCTCCTGCAATTGAGATATTGGAGAGGAGATGGTATTAGGATATACAATAGAAATAAAACAAACCACTTATGGCAATAGGAGAACTAACATTGTTGAAGTACTTCAAAGGATTAGGCCACAGTTCTTCCTTGATGACATCTGCCACCTGTGCAAATGAAGTTCTCAGAGAACATATTCACAGAGAAAAATAGGAAAAATCCTAAATTCTGGTGTTTAAACTTCAAACAAATTCATGGTTAAACAAAAATTGATGTAATTTTGGTTTAGCATGAGCTACTGGGACAACCATACCTCGTCCATCCCTCCATGAGCAAAACTTCTATTCTTTTTATCATCGAACCAAGTGAAGAAACTGCACATGAAAATGATGACATATTAACAAATTTACTACCAAGAACCTAGTTGTGATAAATAAAGAAAACAACAATATATTGGAGTAAGCAATAGATATAGAGATGGCAGAAAGCCCTCATCCCCAGTCCCCCAAAAAGAGAGCACATATAAATGATAATCTAACTAAAACAGTGAAAATAATGACTATCTTGTGCCTTTGGCAGCTGCCAGTCAATTACCAAATTATATCGAGCAACATAACTAGCATATGAAGCAATTTAAATGATATCTTGTGCAGTCGAAAGATGCTAATCAAATTATATGAGAATCAGAAATAGCAGGCTTACCTCGAATAATGAAAAAAGAAAATAAAGCTAGCATGAGTAGGTTACTTGATCATACAAGATCCTTACTGTTTCTTCCAAGTAGAAAAGAAAACAACAAAATTGTGAACAGATAGAAATGAGAAATATCAACCTTTCATCAATTAATATTCGCTTGTCACCTTTCTTCATGTACGCATTGTCATTCACAATATCCTTATTATACAAGAAATTATTAGATTCTCTCTGCAGAAGCATTGTAACTGAAACACTTAGATTGATCAATAGGGCACCATACCATTCCCTCCTTCCACTTGATGGAGGTAGCCTTCACTTTGACAGATCCATCATCACTAAAGGAATATGCTTTTGTAAGCTTTGTGTCTTCAAAATATGGATTGGGAGAGAATGTCTACAGTTCATCAACAAACAGTTGTAACCACAATGAAAGACAAAAAAGAGGAAATTTTAACTTGCAGGTGTCAAAGAAGCTTACAAGGGTAATGGAGTAGCCTGATTTGATATCTTTCGACTCATCAACATCGATAGACTCTAGGTGTTTGAAAATCTATGACAGAAAATAAGAAAACTCAGATAGTTCCAACAATATATTTCATTGTGTCAATTGCTCTCATAAGATTAATGTACTTGCTTTGCTTTAGTACTCCATACTACCTTTGATGATGTAAGGTTCCATTTGGCACTGCGGTGGATTATAATAATCTCATTTGGTGCAACAGCTTTTGAAATTGTTACTGTTTGGTAAACAACTTTTATTTTAATATATGCTACAAATAGTAATATTGTTGAGATCCAAAAATATATAACTCATGAAGATGTGACAGTCGTATAGCCTATTTTATCTAACCTTAATTAGATCTATAAAATAAACTATAACAATTACAAGTTTTAAATTTCCACAGCAGATTAAAAAATAAGAACATCGCAGCACAAAAACTACAAACTGACCCTAAATCTCCTAAAGGTTTGAAGCACACCATATTTAACCTTAGTTGGTTAATGGTTAGTCCCCAAAAGAAAGGTACCTTTTGATCATCTTCAGTTAATAGTTCACCAATCACAGGATGGCTAAGAAACTGCAAGGTGAAGAGTGCATGTCATAATTAATAAGTAAAGATGAAACGTTTAAACCAATCAGCAGTTTCAGCAAACAGAATGAAATAAAAATCATCACATAAACATATTACAGACCGCTGTCAGCCAGAAGTCTGAAATTTCCTTAATAATTGTACTGCGTTGAACATAAATTGGTCTGCGAACTTCATTGTACTTCTGTTCCAACTCCAGAACTTTATCGCATGCTTCCTCATTAACCTACAATCAGTAAATGCTATGACATAACAGCTTAACACTCAAAATCTATTAAATATACCATCTGACAATATACAGCCCATCCAAGAGGACATTGGTATTATAGATACTCAAACAATAATTATGTGTTAAACCATTGGAAAGGACGCTTCGTTAGTCGTAGCAGGTAAAGCATCTTAGTGCAATTGAATCAACATTTTAGAGATTGCATTGTTACCCACAGGCCACATGTCATTATATTTTTTTACTTGTCCAATTAAATCAATAAACCTGATACTGAAATCAATAGAATAGAATAATTATTAAATGATAAACAAAAGCATGAATCAAAGCTGACTTGGTATGTTACACTTACACAGTTAAAGTCTTACAGACAGAGACAGGATGAAGGAATGAGGCACAATATCTGGTGATAATGGAGTCTGGTGTGGAGATGCAGGGCAATTCCGTGCAGAGAAGGCAAAACATGGAGAAACTAGAAAGTCATGCGGGGATTTTCCTCGTTCCAAAGGAAAATAGAATTGGCATTCATTAGCTGAATCTTTGCCTGAAAGAGTGAAAGGGTGCGGTGTTGCAGGATTCCAGCACATGGGAATGGGAGCAATTTAGCTTGTACTTTTATGCCGTTACATTAACAAACTAATTTCAGTTGGCGGATGAATTCAACAGAGACAGTAATAGTGAGTTCCCTAAAGCATTTTAATTGTACCACATTAAAAATATTTTGCAGCTAACGAGTGTCTAACAACTAACAAGTACTCTGTTCCACTTCCATAGGCATCTGAAAGTGCTCACAAGCATTTTAATTGCACCCAAATTTGTTGTAAACGTCTACAATTCAATGAACATAAACGTCTACAATTCAATGAACATAAGCTACTAAGCTTTGAAATTTTTGAGTCAAGTATCTGACACAGCGAACAGGCACAAGCATCTACTTATTCACAATTCCACAAGCAGGCACACACATGCCTCCAAACCTCACACTATCTAGGATGACGCTGATGTTCCAGCTCGAGCCATAGAGCGAACCGAAAACCCTCAAGATTCCAACCCAAATCTACCGCTACCAGACCGTAGTTCTACACAGACAACATCAAACCAATCATTCAGCCGACGTCGTCCGACATAGAGCGAAACCGGGAGACTCACCTTATCGATCTCTTCCTGGATCTCCTGCAGCATCTCGATGGAGTGCAGCAGGGCGGCGTCGATGGGATCGCTCGCCCCCTCGCCGTCCGTTCTCGGCTTCTTCCCCTTCTGCTCCGCCGTAACCATCGTCGTGCGAATGCGATAAACCCCCTCCGCGAGCTCTAGGGCTTGAGCTCGCTTGCCCGCCTCTGCTTCTGCCTCTGCCGACGAGAGGGGAGAAACCGGAGGAGGAGGAGGAGGCGGAGGCGGAGGCGGGGGTGGCCAGGGTGCGTTTGCGAGCCCTTTTATAGCGGCCAGCCGCCACCGCCGCCGCGCGGAGATTAGCGCCGCGCCGCCGGTTTGAGCCGGGTTGGGCCTGATCTTCTGGGCCTTGCGTGTGCGTGAGGTGGCTTTCACGGCTGATTGCTCAACCCTAGAAACGGGCACGCCGGATGGGCTAAATTTCCTCAAAATTTTCTGAAATAATACATTTTTTGAAACGAAATTTAAATCCTGGATCCGCTGATGAAGCGGCACTTGCCGACAGATGGTTAGTTTTGAAATTTTTAAAATGTGTGAACCAGATTTAAAATTTGTTTTAAAAAATATATTGTTTTTTAAATCATTTCCCTCTGACTTTATTTGGAATTCTAATATATTTTACGTGGATTAGCTGGTTTTTAGTTTGGAGATTTGAAACACGGGATCACTCACGTTTTCCCTCTGCTAATGGCGAGAAAATCCACGGCTGAATTCACAGCGATGGTTTGCTGATTTGATTGTTGCTCCACTGCAATTGTTTCATCTATGTTATTTGCGATGTAGGAATCTAAAAGCATAGTAATATATATATATATATATATATATATATATATATATATATATATATATATATATATATATATATAAGGCTAGATTGAGTACAATTAACTCGTTAAGGCCCCGTTGAAGTTTATTTTTGAAAAAAAAAAACAAGATTCGAAGTCCTTTGGTTTTGAGCACTATTCGGGCTTCTTTGGATTAGTGGTTTTTTTATAGAAAAATTATAGTTTTTTTTGGAATGAAGAACATTTAAAGAATTTAGAATATGTTTGGATCCTAGCTATTGGATTTAGAATTAAAGAATTGAAATTCAATTCCATGAAGCGGGATGTTTGGGCCACCATGGAATTGGAATCATCAAATTCAATCTAGAATTCAACCAGGAATTCACGATTATGCCTAATTTCTCTTTAAGAAAAAAAAATTGATTGGAATTCCTATATTTGTCAAAATCGATCATTATACTATGCATTCCTTCATCAAACTTGTTTTTATAGCTAATATTTCTTGTATTAATGTAATTGATTATTCTCGTATTTCAATTCTATGGAATGCCCAAACATAAATATTGGGTTTCAATTAAATTCTACAGAATTCAATGTTTTATAAAATTTTAAATAAATTCTAATTCTTTCGTTTTCGATATCTGGGATTCATAGGGGACCTTAAGGGCTAGTTTGGGAGCTCATAATCCCGGCCCATTCCCGATCCATCCCCAGGGAATGGCTGAGATTAGAAGTTCCTGCCCTAGGAAAAATTAAAATTCCCTATGACATCTTTGGAATAAAGGATTTGGGTTGTAAAAATCCTCTGGATTAGATTCCTAAAGGCTTATTCCAAAGGTAAATTCGCGTGAGCCCATATCACTTTTTTCTTTTCCTTTGAGAAGCCCCATACACACATACGTAGTACTTTCTTTTCTTCCTCTAGTCCTCTACTCTCTCTTTCACATGTTTTTTTTAAAAAAAAATCTATGTTTTCATTTCTATGAATCATCTTTAGACATCATCCGTAGCATTTCTGTGTTTTGAAATCCCGTAGTGTTCTATAATACAATACAATTCATTTCTACGTTTTTTAAATCATGCGTAAAATGTGTAAAGAAATTACACTGATTCCTGTAAAAATGTGTAAAAATATTGTATTCCTAAAGAGTAATCATGTCTTTGGACACACAGGAAAAGATTAAAAGAAAAACAGAGGATATTTTCCTTCACATATGATTTTACAGGAAAAAAACAAATCAGTTGAGATCTCTTTTTTCTCTTCCTATCACGTAAGAGCAACTCCAACCGAGAGAATTTGCAAAACTCAGCTTCATGTAACTTCTAAACTTGAATCCCTATATTAAAAATTAGGTTTTCACGTAGGTAAATTATCAACTATTTTTTCAGCAAAAAACACTTACGATCTACCTATGAAGTCCACCTGCCTCTCGACTGTTGGTGCATTGATTTATTGAATTACCCGTGTAATCAATTTTTCTGCTTCAAAAGTTTCAAGCTTGCCCAATCTAATGGACTAGGTTTTCCTCTGTCGTGCAAATAGGTTGTTGTTCATCTTCAAAAGGATGAGGGAGGGGCAGCGAAAAGAGACATGCAGAGAAGTTTTAGTCTAGAATTGACGGGAGCAGGAAAAGATTAGGAGCCAAAATTATTTCCTACAAGTAGAGAATAAGATGTTGCTTTAGTTTAAGGATCCCAAAATTTTGAAATCCATATTGGGAGTATATTGGAGACCATCTTTATAACAAAAATCTAAAATCTAGGGATTAAGAAGATAATTAGGAATCTATTGGAGTCGCTGTAAGACCAAGGCAAATCTCACTACATCTTAAGCTAATTACTGTCATCTTGATTATTGGAGGGTTGTTCCTATGTGTTCAATTAGGCTAAACCATTGAGATTATTGTTTGTTTTTAAATCCCCATATTCTTTGTATTTATTGTGCTCCAAATATCCCATTGTACAAAATTCATATATTTTATAATCCCCTGTTTTGCATATGTTATTATATCCTATTCCTATTTTTTCTATAGTACGTTCAAAAAAAGCTCTAAAACCTGAAGGAAATAAAACAGCAGAAAAAACATAAAGGGTGTTTGAATATCTCATAGGAAAAGGAAAACTATAAAGAGGCATAAAGGGTGTTTGAATGTCTCGTAAGAAAATTAGAGGAAATTTGTATTATGCAAAAAGTCTTGTTAATTTCATTCCGATGACCATTTCGGTTTGACTCTTGGAACAGAATGTTTCGGTATCGAACAATACCTGTGTACCGTTTCGAGGTCTAATAAAACAACATAAATATATTTAAAATATATAGTAATATGACCGAATATAATATAATATATAGCTCAATATAGGTAATATGTAACACATATTAAAAAAAATCAAAATACAATTTTGATTGGAATGACTGATATTGATCGGAATGATCGGTATTAAAACTGAAACGGTACACAACTTAACACATACCGGTTTAAGTGGCAAATGGTATATACCGACTATTCCAATCGGTACCGGAACGGTATTGATAACCTTAATATGCATTGAGAGAGAGAGAGAGAGAGATTGGAAGTCTCAGAATTTGTAGGCATGAGATTAATCCTTATGACAGAATTTCTCCAAAATATGCAGGAATTTTCCCTATGCTACAATATTCCTTTGGAGCAATCTTATGAACTATCCAAATGGCTCTCATAGATTTTTCCTTTATTACATAAAGATAATATATCATTCCTACAAAATTCCTTGAATCCAAAGGAGGCATTCAAACGTTTTATGAGCTCAGCTGAGAACGTTGCACATGCTAATGTAGCTGCTATCGCGTCGAAGTATTACACCAATCCCATCTATCATATAAGGGAAAAAATAATCAAGTCTGAAGAGTTCATGCCGAATGATCCTTCTAGTGCAGTTAATCTATAAAACCGGAACTATCCCAATGATTCAAAAAGCAATACACAGCAGGCATTAGTGCTTAGATAGTGTGATTTAGATATACAGATTCAAGGTGACATGAGATTTCTCCAGTTTCGGAAGCAAGAGCCCATGCATCACATATCAGCAGCTGACTACACCAACCATTTGTCAAGGTGATTACAATGAACAAAAAGTGAACAACAGATATTCAACTGTTATTCCTAAGTCACACAAAAAATGAAGGCAAAGCATTCTTCCAGAGATATGTAGCTCTGCATGAGATAGTATCGAGCTCGATGTGCTGGCCAACGATAAAATAACAGGTAAAAGGATATAACAGGAGAGTAGGAGACTACCAGTAAAACAACAAAGGTCAACTAGTATACAGTGAGCGCTTCCACTCTTCCCTATTCCTCACTCGCTCCCCCCTGGCGGCGATGACGAGCGGGTCCTCCTGGCTCCTTGGTGGCGCATGAGCAAGACTGGACTGGACACAAACACGGGCCTAACATGGGTAAACCCTAGCCTTAGTGTGGCTTACAAGCGCCCAGGCACGTCCAGCAGCCACCGCCTAGCGCTCTCCACTTACACGTGCCTACTGTGCACCGACCCATGGTGCCTAGGCCGCTGCGTTTTGATTCAAGTGTCATAGCACACCTCTGGCTAGCTTCAGTGTCCCTTGGAGCTTGGAGGATAAGATCAATTCAAAACTTCAGCTAACATAACCAACCATTGTATGCCAGAACTGATGGACGAACCGTGCCAGTTTTGGGGGTTGAAATAGCTGCCATGACTTGGCTCCACACAATCTCGTGTAGCATTCAAACGGGGTTAATCATCCACCAGCTGTTCATGCCACAAAATTGAAGGAAGAGGATTTTTGGCTGGCTCTATCATGCCTTTTCCTGCAGAAGGAAACAATACCATCATAACTGTGTGGAATTATACCCATGAAAATGGTTCCACACTCTAAACTTATGAAATTACATGGCATAATTTAGATATACCAATCGACTGGATGATATATTTCTATCTCTTTTTAACGTAGTAATTTTTAAGTCTTTAGAGAGAATGTAAAGGTCATTTTCACCTTATCTCTTCTTATATAAAAGAGACTAGTAGTGGTGTCATGTGGGGCAATTCAGGGGAGTAGCTAAATTGGTGCTGCTTGCCAGGGAATGGGGCGGCATAATTAGCAGGAGCTAGTATTAGTAGGCAATTAGTGACTAACTGAGTGATTTGAGGGATTGTACCAGCCAAAGGATATGTAAGCCACATGGCATTGTCTCAGCAAATAACAAGGAATTAATCTATCTTCTTCCCTCTCTTCCCACCGAGCACAATAGGGATCCGAGGGGCAAAACCTCGCTCCTCTATGACCGGCGGCTACACCCTACGTAGCCAAGGTTCTCCACCTCCACCGCAACCGTTACCCACTTCCCGACGTCACAACATCTTGGTATCAGATTCCAGCCATTCCTCACCACCCGCTTCATAGTCGATGACTGCCAGGGTTGGTAGTAGCAGAGGAGGAATTGATTAATTCCTTCCATTGTTGTCACGGCGTCGCCTAGGCGACGTCTAGGCGCCGACTAGGCGTCCAGGCGGTGGCCGCCGGACGCCTAGCTGAAACGCCTCGCCTGGGTGAGTTAGGTGCCCGCCTGGACAGTCTAGGCGTCGCCCATGGCGCCTAGGCGGTCGCCAGGAGACTCTGGGCGGGCGCCTAGGGTCCGTGAGTCATTTTCTAAGCCCGCGCCCAGGCCCTTTCGGCTTTAGGTTCTTCTTCCCTTGCGCCGCCGCCTCACGCCTCAGTCCCTTGCGCCGCCGCCCACCGGCTGCCGGATCTGCTCCGCCGGCCGCCGGATCTCCGGTTCGTTTGCGCCGCCGGCCGCCAGATCTTCGCAGCTGCGCTGCTTCCCCTTGCGCAGTTGCGCCGCCCGGCCACTGGCCACCGGCCGCCTCCCCTGTGCTCCCCGGCTCCCCTGTGCTCCCTCCCCTGTGCTCAGTTGCTCTGTGCTCCTCGGCTCCCCTGTGCTCCCTCCCCGGCTCCACTGTGCTCCCTCCCCTGTGCTCCCCGCCTCCCCTGTGCTCCCCTAGTACTGCAGTAGTTGTGTGGTTGTGTGCTATGAAGTATGAAGTATGAACTATGGAATATGCCTAGGCGAATTTAATTGTGCTATGAAGTATGAACTATGTGTGGTTGTGTGCTGAATTTAATTGGTCGCCTAGGCGACGCCTAGGCGCCCGCCTAGGCGCCTAGGCGTCCAGTCGGCCCCCTGGCGACTGGACTCGCCGGGGCGCCATGACAACCATGATTCCTTCCGCTTAGTTTATTCCATAGCCCTTAAGGGGTATATATAGGCCTAATACAATCTAATCTACTAACCTTATCTCTATCTTTAAAACAGAAATAATCCTAACTAACTAATCTTATCTTAACTAATTCTAACTAATTATGCCAATGCACATAACAATCTCTCCCACCCTCGGAAATCAGCTCGTCCTCGAGCTGAAAATCCGGATAAACAGAGTCGTGCAACGGCGAACAACAGAAAATTAATTTCTGGTATACGACATGGGGTGCGCGTAGCAAATGACTCCCTGAACAATTTGAATTTTCTGTGGTAGATCTGGATCTTCTGTGGCAGATTTTTTTTGTGCCCAATCTGTCCAGAGCACATCCTCCACCAGAACGTCGTGCCCCAATTTGTCTAGACCACAACTCTGGAGCGTAGAGCGCGGCGTCCGCCCCCTCCGGCGCCACCGGCGAGGTCGCGGCTCCCATCGAAGACGCCGCCGTCCTTGGGTAGCGGGAGTTTGGCGGCGGCGGCGGCGAGCTCCGCGCACAACTCCTTCATGGGGAGCAGGTCGCTGACCTCCAGCCCCACCACAATGTTGCCCCACTTCACCTGCACGGTCACCAGCGGTTGCTTCTTCTTGTTGATGGCGGCCGCGGGTGCCGGCTGCTTCGGTGGCACTACCACAGTCACCTGAATCACGTCCGGCCTAGGCGGGGCCGTACTCTCCCACCGTCTTGTCATCCTCCATCTCCAGCTTCTCGAACAACAGGACCAGCGCAGGTGAGACAGCTCATGAACACAATCTTGTGTTCGAGGAGGTTGTCCCAGGCGCGGCCGCTAAGCGCATAGCAGACGGCAAACTTGAAGAGGTCGAGCGAGATGTACGTGACGACGCTGTAGAGCCAGATGATGTCGGCCTAGCCCCAGCCGATGCCCTGCAGGTACAACGCCGACATCATCTCGTCCTTGTCATCCTGAGGGAGAGCGTCGGCCTGCGGTTGCGGTGGAATGGCCCGACGGCGACGACGAGGAGTTCAATGGTGGTCTGTTGCGCACTCGTCCTCTCCGTCCTCTGCCTCCCGACCTGCGCCAACCAGAACCGCATGTGTCTCTTTGTGGGGAAGATCGTCGATCAGGCCGACTCGGCATGGGGAAGAACCAGCGGAGTCTGGTGCCCCGGCCGGCGGTTGCGGAGGCACCGGGCGCACGTGGAGGGGCACGAGTCGGCGGCGGTGAGCGGAGGCAGGGTCGGAGGCTTGCGCGGTGCGCCTTGGCTGCGTCCTGCGCAGGCGCGGCGGGAAGACCGAGCGTACTACGGGCCCTCCTCAGCCCCTTTGCTGGCCCGCCCACCTCGTCTAAAGCCACAACCGCCGCGGGGAGGACGATGTCCTTATCGTCGATCTCGCCACCGCAACCGAGCATGGCGTCCTCATCGTCATCCTCACCCTCCTGACCTTCGTCGCCGCTGCCCACATAATCCCCTTCCTCCTCGGGGTCGGCCTCATCGTCATCAGCAGACGGGGGCAACGGCTATGACGCCGGATCGACCACATCGCCGTTCGTGGAGTCATGGAAGGAGCGGGCAACAATGTTGTGGGGGAATCTCGGCAGCGTGGAGGCCATCGGAGCCAAGCCTAGGTACGCCCAAAGGTTGGCAACAGCCTGCTACAAATCTGCAAGGGCTTGCATATCTTCTGCGGTTGGGACGAACGTCGTCATGGCGTCGGATCTTTGGAATCTGGCTACTCTGATACCAAATTGGTAGGAGCAAACGAGGAATTGATTATTTCCTTCTGCTTAGTTTATTCCATAGCCCTTAAGGGGTATATATAGGCCTAATACAATCTAATCTACTAAACTTATCTCTATCTTTAAAACAGAAATAATCCTAACTAATCTTATCTTAACTAATTCTAACTAATTATGCCAATGCACATAACAAGGGTTCTAGCCACCATGATCGAGCCAAGCACCGTTGAGCTAGCGGCCCTCATCAAGACTCTAGCAGCCACTGTCGAATCATTGAAGACGTCCGTGGAAGAGCTCAAACAAGAGCGACACATTGAATCATCCTCGGCCAGTGCTAGAGTCCCGGCTACAGGAGACCACTACACCGATAGCCCCACCATTCCAGAAAATGGACTTTTCCGAAGTATGATGGCAAGTCTGATCCATTGACATTCATCAACAGGTGTGAATCATATTTTCATCAGCAACGGATCATCGGGGAGGAAAAAGTTTGGATGGCTTCCTACAACTTAGAGGACATTGCGCAGTTGTGGTTCATCCAGGTGCAGCAAGATGAGGGGACGCCTCCATGGAGGCGATTCACAAAGCTCTTGCATTTGCGTTTCGAGCCACCCTTGAGATCCACCCCGTTGGGAGAACTAGCTGTGTGCCGGCGCACGGGCTCCGTGGTCGACTACCAGGACAAGTTTCAGGCCCTCTTGCCACGTGCTGGCCGTCTCACGAAGGAGCAACACATCCAACTCTTCACTGTCAAACTTCAGCCGCCCCTAAGCCTCAACATTGAGGTCCACAACCCCGGTCCTTGTCCGTTGCAATGAGTCTTGCCAAGAAGTTCGACCCATAGTTGTTAAGGTGTCGCCTAATCGACGATTAGGCGTCCAGACGGTCGCCGGCGAATGCCACGGGCGACGACTCGCCACAAGTGAGTGTGGCGTCCGCCTCGGTGAGTATGGTGCCCGCCTCGTCGTGTTTGGCGTCGTGCGGACACCTTATTGCTTCACATGGACGACACACGACAGCTGTGATGGCTTGACGAGGAGACAACGCCAGATCCGATCCACGTCCGAGACGCCTAGATCCGCACCCCACTGCTTGGATCCACATCGCCATCTCTGCCTGGCCACCGCCAGTCGTCGCTGCCCGGTCGCCGCCGCCATATCTGCGCCGGCATGAGTCTACCGACCGCTGTGAGAGGAGTGGGGAACTAGGGTCTGGGGAGGGGAAGAGACAGCGGGAGAGGGGAGGGAGTGAGGTGTGGAACCAGGAGGAAAGTGAAAAAACAGAGAGGGATGGAGAAAAGTGAGAGGGGAGAAACAGCGAGAGATGGACAAAGAGAGAAAAAGGAAGAGAGAGGGATGGAGAAAAGCATGGCAAAAGGCAGGTTTCAAAAAGTATGTGCCATGCTGCCCCAACAAGCCAACAGAGTAGCACTGTGCACAGTTTTTTTTTCTATAATTACATATTGAAAAAGTGTTTTAGTTTATCAGTTAATTCAGTTAATTCCATGATTAACCCTTAATCTCTAGTCAATTGATCACTGCACCAGCTATCAGTGACTGGTAAACATTAATCTATTAGTGACCTAAAGTGACCTAGTTAGTATTAAGTGATGATAAATTAATGGTGTTTTCATATTTATTCCCAATACAATTGTGCCATACTATTGCCATGTCATTTCTATAAAGTGAATATGGCGTCGCCTCACCGCACGCCATACTCACCTAAAAGTTGTGAAGATAGTTTGGCGCCTCGCCTCGCCACGTCGCCATAACAACTATGGTTGGAGCTCACCAAGAAGTTGGAGCTCAGGGAGCACATGGCTGCGCTAGGTAACCACTCGCAATCCTTAGGGAGGGGTCTGCTTCCGACACCGCGCACGATTCCTACGCCAGCTAACACTGCACCGACCGCCATAGTCACTGTCGAAGGCCGGCAAGTCAAAAAATTGTCCCAGGCCGAAATGGAGGAACGCAGGTGCCTAGGGGTCTGCTACAACTACAACGACAAGTTCATCTGAGGCCACAATAAAGTTTGTACGCGCCTCTTTCTGCTTGAATTGGACGATACAACAAATGAAGAAGAGACGACTAAACCGGACGTGCCCGAGGAAGTGCCAGGCATCTCCCTCCATGCCATTACAGGAGTAAGGTCGTCGAATACAATGAAGGTTCAGCTCACGATGGGGGGCGCTCACCTACAAGCCCTTCTTGACTCTGGGTCAACACACAACTTCATCGCTGACGAAAGCGTGGCGGCGATAGGCCTCCGCCCCCTGCGGCGTGCAACTCTCTCGGTCACAGTCGTCAACGATGAATGTGTGCCCTGCGTCAGCTTCTTCCACAATGCTCCCTTTGCCATCAAACATGAGCAGTTCACAACCAATTTCTACATATTGCCGCTTGCTGGATATGACATAACTCAGGTGACATAACTCCTTGAATCGGTCCCAGCTGGGCATTCCCTCGTCTTGCTCCAAGGCATAGTACCATGTCTGAGCCGCGCTGGTCCGGTGGTATGATGCAAGCCACACCATGTCCGATGCAAGGGTGCGTTGCCCACGGAAGAATTGCTCGCAGCGGTTCAGCCACGTGAGGGGGTCCTCTGATCCATCGTATGTGGCGAAGTCGAGTTTGTAGAAGCGGGGTATGCCGATGGTCGGCGCGGCCTCGCTGCATTGCTACGACCCGGGAAAAAGAGGTGGGGCGTCCTGTCGAAGTCCCTGGATGCCGCCCATGGGCAGTCCGGCGACATGCAGTCCCATGGTCGGAATCGGTGCGGGAGAGTGTGGGAAGTTGATCTGATGAATGGGCATGGGCGAAGGCGCAGCAGTGGAGACCACAATTGACAGGGGCGGCGGCATGGAGGTGAGGCTCGACGGAAGGGGCAGCCCTGGTGCCGCCGAGCTTGCTCCTGTGTGGCCGAAGGCACACTGGCCATCCCGAACTGCCAGGTAAGCCTAAATGCCGGCCACCGAGTGCACCAACTAGGTCAGCACCTTGGCGATCGGCTCTAAAATTTCTGTGGTCGCCATCTTCGGAGCCTGGCATCTCTGATACCAGATTGATAGAGCTTGGCTTCCTTGGGCGTAGATTGTACGAGTGATTAGGGGGAGGGTCGGCCACTAGGGTGCTGACCAAGGGTTGTGCGCCGGATGGCTGGGCAAGAGGATTGGGAGAAACCCCGGCAACTAATAGGTTGCTCAAGTCTGATTTATTTCATAGCCCTTAAGGGGTACTTATAGTCCTAATACAATCTTATCTAGAACTGAATTGAATCTAATCTCTAATATGAAAACAGAATAACTGAAATAGATAACTACACTAGCAGTTAGCCCCCTTGGGCCTCTCTAGGGCCGGCGCCTCCCATAGGGGATGCCGGTCCTAACAACCGTAGTGGGTGATCTTCTGTGGATGACAAAAAAGATTTGCTCATGTGTCTTGATTATTTGTATGTGAATTATTTTTTCTGGTAAATCATATCTTCTACTCCTAAAAGAAGCGTTTGATGGTGATCGTGCATCCGACGCACAAACGCACAACCACACCTACCCAGCGCCAACCACCTGCACTTAGCCTCGCCGTTGCTCCTCTTTTCTGGTCTTCCCTTCCGTATGTTGCCCCTATGCCCACCCCTGGCACCGCCACCACCTAGCCTCGGTGCCCCCACCCCTCGGAATTTAGCTAGCCTGGCGAGCCGCCACGCTGCCCAAGCGTCGACACCGCTAGCTTCGCGAGCGGCAGGGGTACCGCTCACCTCGCCAATCGGATCCTGGACGCCCATGTGTTCTCCCCTGGAGGTTTGGCTAGGACCCTCACTAGGGGAGTTAGATACCACCGCAACGGGGAGAAGAGAATGGTCTTCCTACACCTCGCTCCTATGCCACCGAGCTGCTTGATCTACATGTTCTCCATGCGATGTTTGCAATTGCATCGATATATAGATAACTTGATGGTAATTATAACTGTTAACAAGGTTACTGCTGTGATGAAGCTACCATACACTGATACATGGTGTCAGCATTTGTGTAATAAGATTATCTTGCTCTACAGCCGCACAATTCTACCTGTTGATGCAAAATACACAACATGATACTGTGATTTAGTTGCTGTGCTCAAATCCTATATATTTCTCGTGCTTAACTTCGACAATTGCCATTGGTTACTTGCCAAATTTGTATTTCATATGTAGCTTCAAGTCAGATTGTATTTCTTTGTTTTATCTGTTGCAAATCTGTACAGAGGTGATTAATTATGTGTATGAATTGCCACTTCGTACTTTGAACTCTTCTTTCTTGTTTTTGACTTTTATGAATCTAAGTGACTAGTGTTTGTTGTTGCTGCTGACAAAATCAACATTAACTGCTCTTTTAACTTAATCAGTAAGACAGTATTGGACCTTTCTTTTCACTATTCACTAATCTTTGAGTACATTGATTCAAAACTTAGCCTCAAGCAATGAATTGACTTCTATTCATAACAGATTATGTTAGAGATTCTCATATAACTTCATTCAGATGCTAATGCCATCTCCTGTTGATTGATAAGTGATAACTAATTGACATTTGCCTGTCAAAAGAATCCTTTTTTCTGCCACAAAATTCTCATGAGTAATTCCCCCATTTCACCATATGGAACTACTTCTACTCATAGTTGTCATGGCGTCGCTTAGGCGTCGCCTAAGCGACGATTAGGCGTCGGGGCGGGATTCCGCGGACGCCACGGCGATCGCCTCGCCACAGGGGAGTGTGGCGTCCGCCTAAGCGGATATGGCGCCGTATGGACGCCATATGCCTTCGCGGTGACGCCAGGCGCGGCGGCGGTCTGATGGGCTCAGTGCACGGCCTATGAACGGATGGCCCAAGCCGCAGTCTGTTGCTGTGAAAGAAAACCCTAGCCGCTCGCACCTTTTCTCTCTGTAGTCTTTGTTGCTGTGCGCCGCCTCCGCCTCACCCTTTCGCCGCTCCCTCCGCTGGAGCCCGCCGCCCCCTCCGTCGGAGCCGGCGCTCCCTCCGCTCCCTCCGCCGAAGACCGCTGCTCCCTCCGCCGGAGCCCTCCTACGCGCAGCTCTCTTCTGCATCTCCCTCCGCCGACGCAGGGGTCTGCACGCTGGGTTCTTCTGTGCGGCTGCGCGCTTCAGGCTCCAGCGGTATTTCTCATTTCCCAGTACTGCGTAGTGTTCTGTTCTCTACTTCTCTGTGCGTAGTGTTCTGTTCTCTGTGAGCAAATGTTTTCTTGAGTAATGTGCTGCAGTACTGCTTAGTGTTCCTCATTTCCGGTTGATGATTATGGTTGATCTGGTTGCCATGCTATTATCTAATTAAAATGGCACTTAGTGATCTGATTGGTCTTATTGCTTGGTATTTGTTGTGCTATATAGGTAATAATGTTGCTACAAAATCTGTGAAGTGAGTATGGCGTCGCCTCGCCGCATGCCATACTCGCCTAAAAGTTGTGAAGGTGGTCCGGCGCCTCGCCTCGCCGCGGCGCCGTAACAACTATGCTTCTACTCCTTAATTCTTAAAAGAACCACTTCACTTCATGGTGAATCCATGAAGGTCAATCTTATATTTTTTTCACTGACCAGTGGGGTCACAAATCTACTGTTTTGTGAGTCTCGCATCAAAATTTCTCACATATCTTACCTAGGCATCTGGTATGGCCAGACCACCACTCCCTCCACACTGCCCAGCACCAACAATACCTCGCCCTCTAGCTAGACGTGTTGTCTAATTTTATAGTATTTTCTTGTTGCCATTATTTTGCAATTTTGTAATTAGATTTGATCACGGATATATTTTTTAAATATTACTAATATATTTTATTCCGTAGCAACGCACGGGTACCCAGCTAGTATATATATATTCTTGACAAGACTATATAATTATGATTTTAAAACTATTGATGTTTTTAATTCCATTGCAATGCATGTGTATTTTGCTAGTTCAAATACAAATGTATATTACAGATGAGTTGGAAAGTTCTTTTTCTTTAAAAATGGCAAATGATAAGGAAAAATTCTGATTTTTGAATGATCACACTGAACTTAAGTGAGGTTAATATTTAGACACACTCTTCAGATTCTACAGTTAGTTTAGCAAAACAAATGTATAAGGGAATGAAACTTGAACATGCATTGTGAAGTTCCGGACGAAAACAATGATATGATCAGTAAATTCGACTAGTTGACACAAAAGTTACTACCAACATAGCGATTGAAAACTAGTGTCAAACAGTTACTTTACTAATAAAAGTTGCATGCAGTTGGCATGGGCAAAAAAATAAACAAATTCAGAGCACTTCATGACCTTAAGTCAGCATACACATTATGCAAATGATAAACGTATATCCTGATTGTAGCAACCTTTGTGCTGAATTCTCATATATCAACCTTTCTACAGATTTGCTTTGTTCTAAGCAATGTGGTATTAATAGTGATATTTTTAGTTTGAACTTGAAAAAGGCTTTCTGTTTTTAGCACCAGTGTGCCCATTGACTTCACAGAAAATACAGCGACTTATGTATTTACCAAACAAGGTAAGTCAAGGTTGTTATAGGTACATGAAACAAACAAGGTTGTTGCTCTGATTTTGCAATGACAATGGCTGAGTCAATTCGGGCTCTCTAGGTCACCGTGGAAGGGAACACCGCCGCCATGGCACCATACTGCCCATGCCGCCAGCCCAGCTAATAGTCTGACACTACCGGCGCCCCCGCCACCGACCTCTACGACAACACCAATCACGGTGGAGAGCCGGCCAATCAAACAACTGTCCCAGTCCGAGATGGAGGAACGCCATCGTCTCGGACTCTGTTGCAACTACGACGAGAAATTTAGCCCTGGCCATAATCGAGTTTGTCAACGTCTCTTCTTCCTCGACCTCGCCTTCGACGATGATGACGACATCGCCGAGCCGGTTGAGTAGCAGGAGGCTAACCTACAGATTTCCTTGCACGCCATCGCAGGTGGCCATACAAGCGAGACAATGCAAGTTCCCCTCCAACTAGGTGGCGTCTCCTGGCTAGTCCTCCCAAACTCCGACTCTACCCACAACTTCATCTTCAAGGAGGCGGAGGGCCAGACCACTCTGTGCCTACGTTCGCACGAGAAGATGCTAGTCCCGGTGGCCAATGGCGAGCATCTCTCTTGCCCTAGCATGTACTGCGATGCCCTGTTACAGGTCGGCTAGGAAGAGATCAAGGCTAACTTTTGCACCCCCCCTCTAGCCAGCTACGTTATGGTGCTCGAAACATAGTGGCTGGTATCGTTGGGACTGATCACTTGGGATTTTAGTACATTCTCCATGTCTTTTTGGCGCAGGGATCATAGGGTCTGTTGGCACAACCTCACCTGCCTGCCACATAGGAAGTCGTCGCCAGTTCCTCACCCGCCGCCAGCTCGAGGACAAGCTGATCTTCAAGGGAGGGAGATATGTCATGGGCCAAGGCCACTAGACCCAATGGGTGAACAGTACCACGTTGTAGGCTAGGTTGTTCCTTGATTAGGGGGATTAGTTTCCCTAGATAGATATCCTTGTTAGTTAAGATTAGTTATTTCCCTTTCTTATCTCTTAGGCACTATAAATAAAGATGTAAGCCCTTTGGGCAGAAGCAAGCAAGAAATAAAGATTAATCTACAATCTCTACCCTAGTTCTCTAAAGTCTCCCCCATTCTCCAACATAGCTCAGTAAGGGGATTAACCCTACATCAACCTATCCTACCGCTACGATCTACACCCTAGGGACCGACGTCCTTTACATAGCTTATATATGAAACATATGGGGTGGAAGCTGTACCTCAGGAACGTGTTTATATGTGATATTGGCCTTTCATAACCATCTTTTGAACCATTCTTTGCACTGTACAGTGATGCCTGCTCCATATTGCTCTCCTCTACCTTTTCTCGTCTTGGCTTTGATTGCTGTCTTGATTCAGGTTTCCAGCATGCCTTTGCAAGTGACTTGCCAAGTAAATCAACAATATTTGTTGCCATTTCCTCAGCCTTCTGCACATGAGGAAAGTTATCTTCCTCAAAATGGTGTGAAAGCCACAAATACATCAACAAGACCTGGTGTTTTGTCTCGAGGTCCAGTAGCTCAGTATCATTCCTTGCAGAACTCTTTGGCATTCCCATTGCAATGCTAACATGACGGCTTTGTCTATAGTGTGTAGCAAATCTCATGGAGATGGAACATGGCTTTTGGATCTCTTGTATTTACTGGTGCAAAACAAAAATTGTAGCGATCCTTGAGGGAGAGACCCTGGACCCTCTCAAGCATATTAGCAACCTTCTTGATACTGTCCTGGTAGCACATGAAGTATGTATTGTCAATGCGGCAATTATCACGGAACTTATCCAGCAGCTCATTGAAAGTAAGGTCAGGAAACTGGCTAGCAAACATTTCCACCTGCTCAAAGCAAGGAAAAAGACCAACTTTTTTCACACCCTCAAACGGCTGCTGAAGGCACTGGATCAGATAATCCAAATCATCCATCATGAAGGTGGTTGTGAGCCCATCTGGGTAAACACTGCCTCTCCGACCAGCACGCCCAGCAATCTGTTTTACCTGTGAAGCAGCAACTGGTACCATCTTGTCCCCATTGTACTTGACCAAGCTATGGAATACCACCCTCCTAATGTTAAGGTTCAATCCCATACCAACCGCATCACTTGCTACAAGCACATCATACTTGTTATCCTGCTCGTTAAACAGCTTAGCTTGCTGCCGCCGTGTCTCTGGTGGCAGAGCTCCGTATATAACGCAGCACTTGTGCTTCGTAAACTTCTCAATAGCCAGTTTCACCTCAAATATCTCTCTGCGTGAGAACGCAACAATACAGTCACCAGAACGAACATTCTTGAGGTCTCCAAGCAGTGTCTTTGCTTCAACAACAAGCGGTTTGAACCGCTCATATTGACGCACCTCCAAATTATCTCCAGTATTTGCACAAATCTTCCGAACAATCTTGAGCACACTAGGATCACCGCAGAGATGTATCTCATCAGCCTTGAGCCCAAGAAGGGCACGTGTCCAAGCATAGCCCCTGACAGGATCAGCCATCATCTGTATCTCATCAACCACAGCAACCTCGTAGAGCTCCTCGGTAGAGAGCACTTCGATGGTACACGCGACATGGTTGGAGAAAGGCACCTCCGTTATCTCCTGGCCAGTGCGGAGGCTGCAGTAGACGCCGAGGGCATTATTGACCTTGTCGAAGACCTCCATGGCGAGGAGCCGGAGCGGGCTGCAGTATACGCCGGACTTGGCGGCTGCGAAGCGGGTGAGCGCGTTGTGCGTCTTCCTGCTGTTGGTGGGCCCACAGTGGTACACCACCCGCCGGCGCATGGCGCGGGCGAATGGGTACCAGGTGTGCGGCGCCGTGAGGTCCGCCGCGGCCATGATGGATTTGTGCTGCCTCAGCTCGTCCGCAAGGCGGGATATGCAGAACTCAGCGAACGCCGGGAGGAGGAGGGCGTGCGCGTCATCGGCCGGGAGGGAGAGGAGGCGCTCGGCGGACTCTCGGGAGAGGCGCGAGGGGAAGAAGTGGCGGAAGCGCCCGGCGTAGGTGGGGAACACGGAGGCAGGGATGTAGAGCGCGAGGGCCTGGTCGGACATGGCGGGGTCCTTGGCGAAGCCGCGGAGGACCGCCACCACGGCGTTCCACGTTGCCTTCGGGAGGCGAGACGCGCCAGTGGCGGGCTTCGCGGTGGACACCTCGCGCCATAGCTGCGTCGCGTCTAGAGGCCAGGGCGGCGGCGGCTTCTGGTCCCCCTCGGCGGTTACGTCGGAGGAGAAGAAGCGGTGGCCGGGCGGGACCCACGGGGAAGGGGATCCGGGTGCAGCGCGGTGAAGCTGAGAGAGGACAGGGAGGAGGAGGATGCAGCGGTGGTGGGAGTTGGTGGAGCGGTGGAGGAGCGCGGCGGCGGCGGCGGCGGCCATAGAAGGCTCAGGGCAGGTCGGGTCTGGAGGTGGCCGGCGGCATGAGGCCACTAGGCCAGGAATTGAGATCCTCGCCGACTGCTCTCGGCTCCGTCGGATTGAAATCCGACGGATGTGGGAGAGGGACTTCTTAGTGGGTTTCATATGGAGTTGAGCTCATCTCCGAAGCGTCAGTAACCTTCACACTGTCGGATCCACATTGAACGGCGTGATCATGATTGCTGAGGACAGTCAAAACCCTTGATGTAAGAGAAGTCGTTCCCCTGTGTCAAAAGGGGAGAGGCGGTGGAGGTGGTGAGCTGCGCTAGGCTACGAGAGGAGGACGGACATTTTTTTAAATAATCATTTTAATAAGAATTATAATTTTAGGTCAACTTTTAAAACTTTTGTGAAAATTATACTCATATAGTTGATATTTTAGCAACAGGAGCTCTGTCGCCAAACCAACCGTTGATATAAATCAAATCTAAACATTGGATTTCTATCAACAGAGATATAAATGCTTTCACGCGACTAGTCTACTAGTTTTGTAAAAATTTCAAAAGTCCATCTAATATTATAAACTCTCTATAAAAAAATAATTATTATAAAAATTCAGTTGGTGGGGAAGTAAGGTTGATGCACATGTTATTAGTTTGGACTTCTCACTTCTAAGTAACCTATCTAATTTAGTCCTGAACCGTCACTTAAGAAGGAAGACTGATTTATAAAATATACAGGGTCTCTTCTAAAAAACTGTTTGGATCCATCATTAATTAAATTTTAGTCACTCCCTGTTTGGATCCAATGACTAAAATATGGGCTAAAAGTTTTATTGGTGTGGATAATGACTAAAATACCCCTATTTATTGCTCATTGTTTTTCATGCATGCATGTATGCATGGTAGGGATAGGTGTGGAAAAGGGGGCATTTAGCCCCTCTTACTCTTGGTGTTTAGATCTTTAGTCTCTAAAGTGATTAAATTTTAGTCACTTTGCATTGATCCGGCAAACATCGCTGAATAGCGTAACAATGGCAGTAAACCAATATTGAGGGCTTTTTTTCTATACACACACGAATAGTTGATATCTAGCGGTTACATATTTTTTTCTATACACACAAAGCTCTTATTTTCAATTTCCACTATTTCTTCATACACTATATACATGTATTTGATAAAATCATAGTACATAATAAATTATTTATTATTTAATAATAAATGACTATATTTAAATATTCAAATTTTTAATTGCAAATACAAATATTCAAATTTTTAATTGCAAATACAAATATTAAAATTTAAATATAGGAACATAATCATCTATCATATTTAAATATTTAAAATTTTAAATTCAAATACAAATATTCAAATTTAAATATAGCAACATAATCATCTATCATATTAAACAATAGGAACATAATCATCTATCATATTTGAATATTCAAATTTTTAAATCCAAATACAAATATTCAAATTTAAATACATAAACAACATCATCTATCGTATTAAACAATAGGAACATAATCATCTATCATATTTAAATATTCAAATTTTAAATATAAATACAAATATTCAAATTTAAATATAGAAACATAATCATCTAAATAATAGGAACATAATCATCTATCATATTTAAATATTCGAACATTTAAATGGAAATATAAATATTCAAATATAAACAAGCAGGAAGCGCGCACCCACGTGACACAGATAAGAGCCGAGATAGAGGTTCCTGGGATTCATGACCTATTTTGAGAGCTCCTATATTTTTTTAGAACCAAACCAATTTTTTTCACGGACTTATAAAATGAGTTTGAGTACTCAAATAGAACCTTGAGTTCCTTTTAGGAAACCAAAACCAACCAGAGACACGACATCATAAGTTGGTGAAACCGAACGGCGCGCAAGTATAGGCCGTCATTCCACGCTTCTGGTCGGCGATGGCGCCGTCACCATAGCCATCCTCCCTGCATGAATGAAAACGGCGTGGGACGGGGATGTGGGTCTAGGGCGGCAGCGCGGGACTTGTGGCGCGAGGACGACGACGGATTGGGATGAATCGTTTAGGCCCATAACTCTCTTTCTGGACTTGGCTTCGTGCCGTTCGGTAACATCTTCTTGATCGCTGTTCAACAACCAACAATGCAGCCATCCTGTTCTTGACAAAATGGTAGCCTTTGGTCATAATCTTCGGATGCTAGCTTGGAGACAAGGTGAGTTTGACAATCCCATGAGGTGCTGAAACTCTCAAGGCAAGGGTCTGATGTACTTTTAATACCAGTAAGTTGTCATCCTGATCGATCTATTGCTGTTCATGCTTCCAAAGTTCCAATCTGGAATCTGTTTCAATCGATTTAGAGCTTTTTCTCTCCACGTACGTACGATGCCTCATTATAAACCGGAGTTTCTGCTCATTATATATCGTTTCAGTCCATCTTGATGAGCTCATAGATTTAACCAACTGAGATTTGTTCCGTTTTTGAGGTTAACAAGAGCCTTTGCTCTAAGTTAAACCCGGGATCTAAGCAAAGAAAGCAAAAGCCACCAGCGGCAACAGTGGGAGGCTTTTCTCTGTGAGGCGTTGCTTGGCGCTCCTTTGGATCTTGGAACGGGTCAAGGTTGGCCTTTTGTTTTGGGACGATCATCCAAGGGAAAAAACAAACTTCAAAACAGGAAAGAAAAAAATTACAAGGTAAAACTTTGTCATATAACGAGATGAGGCCAATAATGATACTGTAAAAGAATGCGGCATAAAGTGGCAGCTATACCGCATTGAGCTAAAATCAGGTTAACAAACTTATAGTTACTGATTTAATAACCGTGATTTTGAAACTAACAGTTAGCTGACGGTTACACGTTTTTTTTGTTTTTTGTTTGTCGAGTGGCATAATTTGGATACCCGGCAAACCGTCCGTCACATCACTGTTATTATTTTTTTTGTCGAGTGCTTGTGTCACTCGGCAAACCCATATTTTCATGTTGCGGTTTTGTTGACCGTCACTACATCATCGCACACTTTTGCCTACAGTTATTTTTGGGCAAAACAAAAGTATCATTGCCAGAAAATCTGTCGATAATTATGTGATAATTTACTAACGAATTATTTATCAGAAAAACTAATTTTCTCCAACAAATAAACTGTTAGCATTGATCTATCTGACAAATAAACTGTCGACATAGATTTAGTGGTAACTGGTCTGTCGGTATAGCGTGGAAAAGTGTCGGCGAAGGTGGTGAGCATGCAAGTTGAATATTGTGTATGAATATTGTATATGAACTATGTTTGTTGTTGAATTTGCATCAGTTTATTATTGTATTTGAATGATATATATTTTTCCCTGTCTATGGTTCTGCAACAATAAAATTGTCAGCATTAGTCCAATTGTTGGGAAAGGTTTACTGTCGGCATAGGCAATAACTGTTGGCTGGTAAAGGGGTTTGCATATGGCTACAACCTAACTGCAGGCATAGGGTATAACTATGGGCAGAACCTTCCCCAACTACTTCTAGTGCGACTGTTTTGCTAACTGTCGAAAAAACCTTTACCGACACTTTTTATGCCACTATAGAGGGGTTTTGCCGACTGTAGTTGTTGATGGCAAAAGTGTGCGATGGTGTAGTTCATAGAGAGCGGTCACCCTATCTGTACCATCCGATCGAGATCCGATAGGTACTGGATATGGCTTTAAACATGATGAGACCCACTTTAAAATAGTTGAAGGAGGCTCCACAACATCAAATTTGTGTTAGATGGCCCAAATGGATGAGTGCATAGGACATTTCCTCCCAAACTAGAGGAGTTGTTTCCCTTTTCAAGGAGAAGCTTCCAAAGTACACAAAGAAGAGAAAACAACAGCTTGGAAAGAGAAGCCACTCACATGTCACGTCCCATGCATGAGTAAATTTTATTAGGAGGTTTTTATGGTGCAACATTTACCTCCCAACAAGATAATACTAGTAAATAATTCTGAATATTAATTATCTTTTATTTTCTGAATTAAATAATATTAGTTTTTAGTTTAACCGGCTAGATCCGATCGTTCTCCTGCACTTCACGTTGTTTCTATTTCTACTGGTGGGGGATGCGCTATCGACGATGGGCGATACATAGGGGTTAGGTGACGGTGGTCGATGGAGCGATAGGCAGACGCGTTGTGACATGGACGACGGGTTGATGCACAGTAGTCGGGCGATGGCCGACCTATCGACCGACAAAGCGAACGACGAACAGAAATTGAGCATGCATGCGCCCACAACGACGAACAGAAAGCACTAGATCACATTCAGCGAGGCTGCATGCGTCTGCCAAACGAAAATCACACACCTTCCATGTACCTCATCACATTAATAGTACGGAAAAATATGTTGCCTAAAATATAATTTGACTGCTACAAATCAAGTATTCAAAAAAATTGTTACCATAACGATATAATCAAAATATAAAATAATTCAAATATCTAATAAATCATGAAATACTATAGGATCAATCTTACAAAATTAAGATTTAATGAATAGAAGCACGATGCATGTTGTTGACGCGAAGATTTAGCATGATCTAGGCCCACCAGGGAAGTCGCACGATCAACATAAGTCAAAGAGGGGTAAGGTCAAAGGTGGTCAAAGAAGCCCGTCCATATTGTTATAATATGACCGGACATGCAGGAGCCGATGAAAGAGAGAGAAGATAAAGATAATCCAAAATCGGTTACAATTTGGATTACTTGGATGACAAGTCTCTAGACTATAAATATGTATCTAATTAGCTATGTTTACACACACAATCAATCCCTACAAACTACTACTTGCGTCACATCGCCACCCTTGGATTCCCAAGGTTAATCCCAGCGGGACTTAGCACTTGGAACCAGACTGCATCATCTTGATCTCAAGCGAAGAGGTGAGTCCCACCACCCCGATGGTCACATCGATTAAGGTTTGTTCTTCTAGGCTGCATCGTATCGATCTCTTAAGGTGTCGACCTAATTGGTGTGCTCGCCAGGTTTATCTTGGTATATTTTATTAAGTCTAAGGTTGCATCAGTTTTGATTTCTTAGATTGATGTGAATTAGGTGTCATAGTTTAAGGCTTCATCGGTTAAGTCCGACATCTTGATCTATTGTATCCTATTCATGCTATGCACCATTCATCTAAATAAAGTATGCTTGACACGTTGAAATGTTATTAACTTATCGTGATTAGCGACTGTCTCGGTTATATCCGATCTTGCAGTTATGGTACTTTAATGATATGCATATGTTGTTTGGCATGCTTGCTTTAGTTTCTATCGGAGTACAAACCGATAGGTTATCTCTATTTCCACGCTAGGTCCCATATCCATATGGAAGGCGCTCATCGGCCCTGAGCTGCAAAGATACAATCTTATCGGCCGATAGAGTGTTCAGCCTGATAGCGTGGGCGTGGTCATCTGTCCCGTGTCCGATAGGCGAGTTTATTATTGCTCACTTTATTCTCGTCAAAGTCATCGGCTTGACAGCTGATCGACGTTGCTACTAACGTTGTATTTTATGATTCCTTATCAGTTGTAGGGTCAAACTGATTGGCACGCTCAGAACCTCTTTTTTCTAAGATTATAGGACCTGCATTATAGTTAAGTAGATCTCCCAGGCCACACGTGTGACGAAAAACTACACCAACACATTTTTGGCACGCCCAGTGGGACAACCTTCAGATCACTCATCCTTGGCGGATAAATCAACGATAGTAACATCCTCCCGGTCACCATGGATGGTTTGACCGACGAATAGAGAGCATAGATACTAGATCACGACGACAGGAAGGATGCAAGGGTAAACATGGTGTTCTTCCTCCTTGCAGAGTATCGGGCCACCCCAAGGCTGACGCCAAGCAGGTCAATACTATGGCGCAACTAATATTGACCCCACAAACAACAATATTTGACAAACCATAAGATCATGAACATCGGTACCTATGACCCCTTTACATCAAAGGCCTAGTAAACGACAAATCGATGTCCAAAATGATGATAGATGGAGGCACGACCATCAACCAAATGCCATATGCCACCTTCCGGAAGCTAGGAAAAGGGCCAGAGGACCTCATCAAAACTAACATGATACGAAGGGATTTTGGAGGCAATTCATCGAATACGATGGGGTGCTGAACGCAGAGTTGATGGTTAGGAGCAAGACCGTGTCGACTATATTCTTCATCATAGAAGGGAAATGAGTCTATAGTTTGTTGCTAGGGTGTGACTAGATTCATGTGAATTATTGCATTCCATCGATAATGCACCAAAGCCTCATGAAGTGGGTCGACGATCAAGTGGAAATTGTCCCCACCGATAAATCGGTTAACATGGCCATAGCCGATTTATCTGTATGGGAGATGGAAGAAGTTGCCTGCCTATCTAGCAGGGCTTGGGATGGTGACTTTCTTGAAGTATCTAATGACAGAATCAAACCAGTTAGCAATGAACATCCCAAGCTCACCCTCTGAAAGCAGCACGGATGAAACAGAAGGTGAACTCGGTCAAGGCTTCGCCGCAACCGATGAGCTACAGGAGGTAGACATCGGACCCGGTGATAGACCGAGGCCAACCTTTGATTAAGCCGATCAATCGTAAATACATCGGCTCCCATATTCACAATACTTTGCCAAATACACAAAGTGGATAACCAATGTTGTGCTAGCATGGAAGAAGAATGAAAAGCCTGAAGAACTACACGTATGACAGCTAATACCAATGGTATTGCCTTTAGACGGCCGATGCGGAGGCATCGCCCTTAGATACAAAAAGCTCAAAGTCAAATCGTAAGATTTATAATAAATATATTATAAAAGCATATTGTTCAAGTCACAAGATGAGGTCCTATATAAGAAAACTAAGCAAGGGCATGGCGGATGGCTTCGATCGCCCATAATCGGATCGCATTGACTCTCCGGAGGATAGCCCGGCTCTCGGCGTCCAAACACGAGACATCTTGGAGGCGCGATGCCGATGCTGCACGTGATGAATGGTATTGGTAAGCCAGCTCTTCTAGGCTTTGATCCGAGCTAGGATGGAGGCTAGAGCACCTTCTTTCTCGGTGATCTCTGTATGGACCCCGTCTAGCTTCGACACCAGATTGGCCTCCTCCGCCCGTAGCCGATCGAGTTCCAGCAACACGGACAATGATTCATCCTAGATGCGACTCAGGAGGGTGCCCTCAGTCATCACCACCTCCTTATGGGTTATCATCGCCTCTAGTAGCGATGCATGGCTGGTTCGATCGTCCATCTGTTTCATGTCCCGCTGCACCCCCGACCGATGAAACTCAAGAAAGGCAACAAGTGTGAGAGCATCGACCAGATCTAGAGCAAGGTAACCCATGACGTCATTGAAACAAGCCCTTATTGGACCTGAATAATTGTCCAAGACTTCGATCGGGTCTTCCAACCGTCGTAGCAGGTCTGGTAGGGTCTCTCACACTTTGGGAGTCAACGAAGCGACAGCTGACGGAATGACACCAACAACCACATCAGCATCAAGATAGGGTCGATGTCGAACAGAAACTGCTGGGCAAAGGACTAGAAGAAAAGAAAAGATTAGGTAAACAAAAAGAAAGCATGTCAGGATAAACACAAGGCACTTATGTCAGATGGCCTAGCTGGGACGGCCGATTGCGAAGCATCGTTGGCAAAGGAAGCCGAAGCATCATTCTCCGTTGAAGTGACTGAGAGGGTAGGAAAGTGCTCCTCATTGGACTTGTCCTGTTCAAGTGTCGTCTGTACCTAAGGCCGGTGTCGATCACATCAAAGGTAACAAAAGAAAGAAGAAGGGATAAGTGAAAATACCTGGTGTAGAGTATCGACATCGGCAGTCGATGCCTCGGAGATAGTGGTGGCACCTCTTGGCGCATCAACCCAAAGGGTATCAGCACAGGCGGGCACAACTCTAGCAGTGACCACATCCGAAGTGGCGACAACATCGACAACAGTCGGTGCATCCAGACCGACAACAATAGTCCCCGGTGCATCGGCCCGAGTAACAACCCCGACGGCAACAAGTTCAGTGGCATGAGCCGGTCAAGGATTGGCGGGCTCATCTAACATATGGTCAAATGCCACATAGAGGGAGTCGACGTTGATGGGAGATGATGGTGGCTGAGAACAAGGGAGATGTCCAGCGTTAGAAATATGAAAGGAGAAAATAGTGACAACACAAAGAACAAGTATGAACCTGGATGGATGACGAGACTTCGGTTGCCAGCGAAGTATGGACGACAGGGGCCGACACGGTCGATGAGGCTTTTAACATCAACTATAAAATAAACAAAAGATATGGATGCACTCCAAGGGCCAAACATTATAAGGAAAAGTCAATACTTACTGATGGTTGAGGAGTCGAAGATAGTGGGCTCATCTGACTGGCATCCAGACTGACGATAACAGTCCCCGGTTCATCGGCCCGAGCAGCAACCCCAACAGCAACAACTTCAGTGGCCTAAGCCGGTCAAGAATCGACGGGATCATCTGACATATGGTCAAATGCCGCATAGAGGAAGTCAACATCGATGTGAGATGATGGTGGCTGAGAACAAGGGATATGTCGAGCGTCAGAAATATGAAAGGATAAAATGGTGACGACACAAAGAACAAGTATGAACCTGGACGGATGACGAGACTTCAGTTGCTTGCAAAGTATGGACGGCAGGGGCCGGCGCGGTCGATGAGCCTATCGACGTCGACTATAAAATAAACAAAAGATATAGATGCACTCCAAGGGCCAAACATTATAAGGAAAAGTCAAGACTTACCGACGGTTGAGGAGTCGAAGATAGTGGGCTCGTCCGACTGGCAACCGGACCGACGACAATAGTCCCTGGTGCATCGTCCTAAGAAGCAACCCCGGCGACAACAACTTCAGTGGCCTGAGCCAGTCAAGGATCGGTGGGCTCATATGACATATGGTCAAATGCCGCATAGAGGGAGTCGACGTCTATTGGAGATGATGGTGGCTAAGAACAAGGGGGATGTCCAACGTAAGAAATATGAAAGGAGAAAATAGTGACGAGACAAAGAACAAGTACGAACCTGGATGTATGATGAGACTTTGGTTGCTGGCGAAGTATGGATGGCAGGGGCCGGCGCGGTCGATGAGGCAATTGGCGTCGACTATAAAATAAACAAAAGATATAGATGCTCTCCAAGGGCCAAACATTATAAGGAAAAGTCAAGACTTACTGACGGTTGAGGAGTCAAAGATAGTGGGCTCGTCCAACTGGCTCAATCCCTAGTAAATCGACGCACGATCGGAGATGATACCTTGCGTTTGCGTGCTAAGACCTTATACCGTTTTCCACTTACCTAGGCCATGGAAGTGGGGGCACCAGTACCCAAGTTGGTAGTGGCCAATATAGGCCCGTAGCGTATCGGTCGACTTCTGGAACTCACCAAAGGGGCGTCGAGGTCATTCTCCTATAAAAACAAAAGGTAATCAGGAGAAAGGGAAGCGATGGAGACAAAGCAAAAAGTAAAGGTGAAAATGCCTACCTCGGGCCCCGTGTTAGCTTCGTTTGGGTGAAGTCGTTGCCGGTAAAGCAATGAAGGGCGGTTGAAAACATGCTTCATCAACTCGCTCCACCATCAGCGGAAGATAGTAAAGGTCACCCGACAGGCTATCCATGAAGCAAAATCACCAACAGGGATCCCATCGGTCATGTGGAAAAGGTGATCCCACTCCATGTTATCCTTAACTTCCCCACGAACTTGGATTTGGTCGACAAATAATAAATTGGGTGGGAGCTAGCGGAAGCCCAATTGTCTTGCAAAGACTAATGGGTGGTAAAACTCATAACAGACCTATCGAGAGCGCTCACTGGCAAAATTGATAGGGAGCAAGCAATGAAAAATTGTGGCCGTGAAAATACAAAGAGATTATTCGTCCTAGAGCACATCATACAAGGTTAGCTAATGAGGGCATGTGGCGACTAGAATTAATAAATCCAGGACTTTATCAAATTTCCAAGGAAAATCAATAATACCAAGATGTTCATCACACGACAACGTATGTACGCCAATCATTCGTGGTTCGCATACCACATTATTACACAAGTGGAGAAATAAAAGAAACCAATAAAAATAAAGCTTCCAGATGAACATCTCCTCCAGGGTCGCGTCCTTGACTAGGTCACTACTTCAGACCATCCTCGTCATAAAACGAAGCCTCTGAAGGGGTGTTGGGGGAATATATTTCCCCTGTACAGGGGCCAAATGACGTCAGCCCACGACAGCCTTCGGCCTAGAGCCCAACGCTGTCGAGGCCTGTTTCCTCCACAAGAAACGGTTCCCAAGTCTCAAGGTCTGTGACGGAGCTTGCAGAGGCGAAGCCCTAGGGCCCCGACGAAGCCCTTCGAAGCAAGGTCCTTCGGAGCCCTCTGGGGCAAAGCCCTCGAGATCTCTTGAAGACCGCCAGAAGCTAAGTCTCAGGCTAACTTCTAAGCCAGCCTCCGGGCCATCTTCGGAGTTAGCCTTCGAGCCCCGTCCGGAGTTAGCCTTCGGGCTCCCTTCGGAGCTCCTCAGAGCTAGTCTCCGGATCCTCTCCGGCCAGTTCGGAGGCCTCGGTTCGGAGGCCCCGGTTCGGAGGGCCCGGAGCCAAGGCCCCCGGTTCGGAGGGTCCAGCTCGGAAGCCCCTGTTTGGAGGGTCTAGCTCGGAGCCCCGGTTCGGAGGTCCCGGGCCGGAGGCCACCCTTCGGGAGAAGGACGCCGGAGGCCGCCCTCCGGGAGCCCAGCTCGGAGGCCCCCAGTTCGGAGGCCCAGGTTCGGAGGGCCCGGTTCGGAGGCCCCCAGTTCGGAGGCTAGTTCGAGGTCAAGGCTCCGAGACCCTAGTTTGGAGCCTTGTTCGGAGCCTTGTTCGGAGCCTTGCTCGGAGCATGCTTCGAAGCCCCCATTCGGGATGCACTTCGAAGCCTTCTTCCCAGCCTCCGCCCCTGGTGTGTCGTTTAGCTGGTCAAAGCCTGGCATAGCCTGACACGTCTGTAAAGCTGTAAAGCACTTTTGTACCGTAGCTAGCTCCTTTTCTCCTCTCTGCCCCTATGAGCCTAGGGCTCATAGGGGGCATCCTAGTCTTTCCCTTTGGCCTGCGTGCCTATAAAAGCAGGGCCAAGCCCTTGTAACAGGGGGACACCCTCCCGAGGGCCAAGAGACCCTGGAACTATTGCTCCATACTAGGGCATACCATGCCAAATCCATCACAACTGGACGTAGGGCTATTATCTCCTAGGAGAGGCCCGAACCAGTATAAACCTTTTTCTCCCTCTGTTAGAACCCTTCGAGGTTCATTCTCCACATCACACTCCACCACAGAAAAACCTGCTGGAACTAACGCAATTGTTGCAACAGTTGACGCCGTCCGTGGGGACCTTAGTCCTAGAAGCTAAGTTCTCTACCACTGTCTGCAACTCAAAGTATGCCTGAGGGGGGAGCTTCGAAGCTTTTCTTACCCTCCGGCAAGGGGCTTCGGGTGCAGCTCGAAGGCCATCTTCGCCTTCCTCCATCCTTCACATACCAGAGCTCACCCTCCAGCAAGGGGCTCCGCTCCACATGTCGGAGGTCGTCGAAGCCCTAGGGGCTACGAGGTCAACCTTCAGCCACTTGGCGAGGTACGTCCGCTATCCGAAGTACCACTTCGGTCTACCACTTCGCAATCATTTTGGTATTTATTCGAAGCCCTGCTTCGCCTTGAAATTCGAAGCCCTGCTTCGCCTTTAAAGCAATTTCTGCCCCGTCTTATTGAAAAAACCCGAAGCCTTGCTTCGCCTTATCGAAAACCCGAAGCCTTGCTTCGCCTTATTTAAAAATCCGAAGCCTCGCTTCGCCTTACAAAATCCGGAGCACTCCTCCGAAGGCTACACAGCGCCCCCGGGCCCGTAGCAGTAACAGGGACTTCAGGCCATGGCCCGACGCGTCCAGGGATTCCGGGTTCCGTACCCGAAGCATCCCAGGGATTCCGGGTTCCGTACCCGAAGCATCCCAAGGATTCCGGGTCCCATACCCAAAGCATCCCAAGGTCGAAGGTGACCCAGGGTCGAAGGTGGCCCAGAGTCGAAGGTGGCTCACATTATCACAGGTTCGGTGAATCCACACCAAATATCCTTTTCACTACAGTATCAAGCTCCGAAGCCTTGCTTCATTATCCAGACACGCTCTGAAGCCTTGCTTCGCGTGTCGATATAATATGCGCCTAAGCGTCTCGAAGTCATACTTCGCTAAAATCTAAGTGCGTTTCAGAGCCTCGCTCACGCACAACATCCAAATCCCAGCATGCCGAAGCATGCTTTGCTCAATTTGGTTATGCGAAAGCCTTGCTTCGCACCAAATTAAAGCATTCGGAGCCCAAAAGAGGCCTTCGCTCAAATGAAATTTCATGCGTCGAAGCCGCCGAAAGGCGCACCCTTCGCATCTTTTATTTTTTGCCCGCACCAGCAACGGCTAAGTCCCTAGCTGCCACGAGCAAAGGGGGGAAGCATGTATGCGAGGTGTGCGAATGTAATACGCAATACGAGCGTGACAAGCTAAAACGTTCGAAGCCAAACAATGCGAAGCATACAGACGAAGTATGCAAATATAATAAACTCCATTCATTGTATGACAATTGAGAAGTGTGTTACAAATATACTTCGAGAGCAAACTACGAGTAGTCTGTGTCTAAGCCTAAGAAGAATCGTGTGCGAGGCCCCAACCCTCGCTTGCCTCTCTTTCGGCCAGGGCCCCCTCGGCTAGACGAAGCCTCATCGGAGCCCGCTATCCCACGTCCGGCTCGTCCAGGCTCCGAAGCCCGCGGACCTCGTCTTCCACTTTGCAGGTCGCTCCAAGTTAGTGAAGCAGGCGGCGCCGTATCGAAGGCAGAAAAGTCTAAGGCTTTGTCGCCTGCTAAGGCCATTCGCGAAGGCAAAGACAGAAGACTCTGAAGGGACTCCGTCTTCACAACGGCTAGCAAATCCTGAGCTACTTCGGAGATGGCTTCGCCACTAGGCCCCCTCGGAAGCTTAAACCGAGGGGGGCCTTCTGACCTAGCTACTTCGAGGACCGCCCACAGCTGTCGAAGTTCTTCGGAGTCCTCGAGCACTTCGAGGTCTACACTCGGAGGCTGAGCCTGGGCAGGTATAAAAAACCCCCGCATTCATATTAATAAGCTGATAAGTTTTTACAAGGCCTGCAGCTAAGTATTACAAAGGAGCCTAAGGAGATCTACACCTTCCGAGGCGGAGGTGTCGATGTCGAAGGCCTGTCCGACGGGGCAGGTGCTTTGGATCGGCGAAGTCGTAGGGCCTTCTGGAGGTCGAGGACTGCTTCGCAACCTTGTTCCTTCCAAGGCTCCTGCAGCCGCCGCCAGGCTCCGCGGACGCCCCGCGGAGGCGTCACCAAGTGCTGGCCCCCGAAGACCACCGGGGTCACGGAGGTTGCTGCCTGAAGGTGGTTGCACCCCGCTTCATGAAGCATGTGCAACACCCCTTGGCCCGCGACTCGGCCGGCCATGAGGGCGAAGCCCTTCAGCGATTGCTCCATCGTCGAAGCCACCGTCTTCAAGAAATCGACGCGGTCCCCAATTGGGTCCTGATCGCCGAAGTCCAGAGCCCGGCATTCGGTCCCTATTTGCTCAAGGATGTCGGTCAGGCTCTGAGTGGCTTCGCCAAGGTTGTCCACGATGAAGTCTTCGAGCTTCTGAGCCCGACCTCGGAGTGAAGCGTTCTCCTTCGCCTGCCGAGCCTCGGCGTCCTTCGAAGCCTTGAGCTCCGCGCGGAGCCGAACCATCTCCAAGGCCAAGGCTTCCTTAGCCTTGTCGGCCTCAGCCCTCGCCACCTCTGCCTCAGCAGCCGAAGCCTCAGCCTGCCTTCGCCTCTCGATTTCCACCGAGACTTGACGTCGAAGGACCTCCTTCTCCTCTGACAATCGCTCCATCCGCCTGTCTGCAGAAGTCGAAGCTGCTGCGTTCAGTGCGAAGGCCTGCAGGAATTCAAGAAATCACAAGTATTAACCAAAGACTAAAGCACGGTTCGAAGGCTGCAAGGGGCTTCGCTCACCCGTATGAGGACTTTGTTCGCACTGATGAAGAGATCCGTGGGGTTCAAGTGGCTAAGTTGGGCCACCAAGTCCCCTGCCTCCGCGGCAGCACAAGCCTCGCGGAAGCCGTTGATCGCCGCCTCCGTCACGCCCCCCTCGGCTTGAAGGGGTGAACCACCTCCTCTGCCGCGGTCACCTGCGCGGGCTTCGGCATGGCGGGTCTCAAGCCCACCACGTCGACATCCTCGTCGCTTTGAGGTTCCTCCCCGCCACGGCCTCCGCCGCCTCCGTCTTCGGACGAAGTGCTTTCAGACTCCGAATCGCTGCCACTGCCGCTGCTGCTGCCGCTACTGCTCGAAGCTTCCGTAGTCTTCGCTGCGGCGGGCTTCGATCTGGCTTCGCCTGCCAGCTTCGCCACGGTGGGCCTCGCATCAGCTTCATCCTCTGCAGAAAAGCCAAGTCAAGATCCGCATATTGAAGAAAGCATGGTTAAAGAGTTTACCTTCGTCAGAAATATCTTCGAAGGAAGGAGGGGCTAGGTGTGCCCTCCAATCCCTTCGCTGCGAAGCTGGCGCATCAACCTTCGCCCCCGAAGTTGTTGCCGCCAGAGCATCCGCGGCCTTCTTGGCGGCGGGAGTAAGCGCGTCAGCCTCCGCCGCCGAAGGCTTTGCCGCCAGGGGCTTCGCTGCCTTCTTGGGGGTCGGAGTAGTTGCGGGCTTCACCGCAACCTCTCCTGGGTTAGGGACTTCGGCCACGGGGACCTCCGACCGAGGCCCCGAAGCATCCGGTTCATCGTCTTCCCCCCTCTTCCCCTTGGCTCCGGCTGACGAGGTAGTAAGGTGGGAGAAGTCTGGCAGAGCAGGGAGCCCCTCGAGGTCGAGCACGGTCCATACTCTGTTCCAGCGCTCCTAGGACCCCACAAGTGCGAGGCGCTGGGCCTGCTCCTCGGGGGTCGGGGTCCCAACGACTCGATCCGCCGCCACAATGGCCTTCTTCGGAGCCCTCATTTCGAGGTGGGCTTCATGAAAGGTTTAAATCAGAAGTGAAGATCTATGAAGTATAAAAGGCGAAGAGATTGTGAAGCCTTACAGAAGCATTCGAAGGCCAACTCACTAAGTTCCCCTCGACCCGAAGCCTGGAAGAGCCCCTCCGGCCAGGAGCGCGCGAGGGGGCTGAGCCGGAGGGTGATGAACTCCTCCACGAGGTCCCTCATGCTCATCTTCGCCGCCACTCTCCGGAGTAGCAAGATCCTCGAGCGAAGGATGTCTTCGCTGGTATTCACCACCCCCTCGCACCGGTAGGAGATAAGGGCGTTCGTACTCCGAAGGGGGGAGTTTGCGCCGACGGAGGCGTAGAACCACTCCTGATCCCACTTCGAGTACCACTTATTGTTTACAGCCCTCGCCGGGAAGGCGTCCTGGAACTCCTTCCGGAGCTGGAAGTTGGCGCTGCCGAAGGCCAGCACCCTCTTGACACGGTCTGTCCCCTCCCTCGACTTCGGCTGGCAGTTGGCGTCGTGGAGGGCGACAAAGACATCCGCGCGGCCCTCGCAGCCCTCGGCCCTCATAGCCCATTCAAAGACAGCCAACCTCGCTACTGCGTTGGGCGAAAGTTGAGGAAGCTCGAGGTTGTAAGCCTTGAGGACTTCGCTCAGCATCCCCACTGCTGGCAGCCCGAGGCCGGCTTCGAAGAAGGCCTCGAACACTACCACTTCGTCAGCCCGAGGCCTCAGCACAGCCTCAGACTTCTCCGGGACCCGAAGCTGGATCTTCGCTACGATCCTCCCTTCACAGGCCCTCTGGACCGACTCCTCCGTGGAGATCGAAGCCCTCGTCTCCAAGGTCTGCTCAAACTTGTCAGAGGGCGTCCGAAGGTCCCTCGGCCCCAGCCGCCTAGGCGGAGGCTTCGCCGCTGCAGCCGTTGCCACTTGCAGCTGGGCGGAGCTCGAGCTCAGACCCAGAGCCAAGGACTTCGCCACTGCCTTCTTCGGCATCTTGGTGGGGCTTCGGCGCGAAGGGCTAAAGCTAGCGAAGGGTGCTGTGCGCGAATCCAGAAAGAAGAGAGCGAAGGTTGTAAGGCAATGAGAAGGAAGCAAATGAGAGCGTGCCGAAGCCGCACGCGGTAAACCCCTATTTATAGGCGCGGTAAGAATTCCAGTAGTCGTGGGTCGAACCGTAACACCCCAAATTTCCAAAACAATAAAAATATTATTTAATTGAATTTCCTGGATTTTAGATTTCTAAAAATACTTAAATACCCCTTTTATACCCTTTGGAACTACATCATAGAGTTAATGACCAAACCAGGAGCTGAAAATTTTTGTATAAACTCCCAAGGCCAAAATACATTTTTGAGAATTTTTACAAATTTTTACCCACTCTGGAAATGCCCCAAAATATTTAATCCATTTTCTGCAATTATTTTAAATCTGAAAACCTTAGGAACAGTAATGGGCTCCCCCCTCCCTTCTCTCTCTCCCGGCCGGCCCAGCCCGTTACCCCGCGTGCCTTAGGCTGACAACCCGACCCCACCTGTCAGCGCTGATTGCCTCCCCTCGCGTGCGCACCCGACACCGCGGCCCCACCCGTCAGCCCTCTCGTCCGCTCGTTCGCGCTCGCTGGCCAGTGGGCCCCGCCCGTTAGGCCCGTCGTCAACCTCGCGCCGTCGCCCCCCCCAAACTTAGCCGTCCGCCTTTACTCCCTCGGATCCGCTCGTCGCCGGTCCCCTCCCCTCCATTTATCACCGGCATTTAATTCCTCATATCGCGTCGACCGTTTCCCCCTTAATCCCACGCATAATCCCCCCCGCTGTCGCCCGCATGCAGAGAATCCACTCGCCGACGTTAACTCACAGCCTCCCCCAATGGCACCCTCCCTGCCCCCGCCGGTACCCCTATTTAAACCGCTGCCCTCCACCGCGTTCGGTTCACGCGTCCAATTGCACTCAGACCAAGCAGCGCCCGCACTTCGCCTTTTTGCGCACTCCCCCTGTTTCGCCTCCGGCCACCACTCACCGTTGCCTCGGACCGCCTCTGTCCGCGCCTCCGCCACCAACGTGACCGCGAGTACGACCCCTACCTCGGCCACGTCTCCGCTGGTCAAGGAGATCGCCGGATCACCATCGCCGTCGAGTGCCCGAGGAACCCACCGCGTCTACCCTCGCCGCCGACCGCGCTTCTTCGACCCCTCGCCTCGCCTAAGGTACCATCGTGACCGCCGTAGTGTCCTCTCTCCATTTCTACGCTTAGCTAGGGCCCTCGTCGCTCGCTGTGGCCCTTGGCCCGCTCGCCGTCACCGGAGAAGACGACCGGCACGGGTCGAGTACCCGTGCCGTGTCGGATCTGATCACGACCGTGCGATCGCGATCAGATGGCGCGTGTGAGCCCACGTACGTGATCTAATCCGCACCGTCGGATCTGGTCAAAGCGTTACGTTTTAATCTCGCGCGTTCATTTCCATCGATCTCGTGCGTACACGTGGTACCCTTTCGCGCGATTTAATCCTGGCCGTCCGTTGTCACTTAAGCGCCCCGCCTCGCCTGCGCACATTGGATCTGGATCCAACGGTCCAGATCGATCCGGCGCACGCGCATAGTGCGCGGGTTCACCGTGGGCCTGGCTCACCGTGGACCCGAGAGGATTTAAATTTGAAAATAAATTCAAGAAAAGGTTTAAAACTTGTAAAATTCATATCTAGCGCATTTGAACTCTAAAAATTGCCATTCCAATTTCAGAAAATTCATAATATTATTCTCTACATATTTATGCAATAAAAACAGTAGGTTTACTTTGGACATTTCATGTTTATTCAAATGGATATTCAAATGCCTTTAGGGTTAAAATACAAATTCAAATATTTAAATTTCAGAAAAATTTATATTTATTCCTTTCTGTCCATGTACTGAAAACCATTAAATTAACATGAACTTTTCACTTAAAAGTTTATTAGGATGCTTAATATGACACTATTCACATTTAAACACCCCTTTCTAAAAAGGACAACTTTTCATTTTAATTCCTTTAAATTTAATTATGAAATAAATCTCAGAGCCTTAACAATTAAATTTATTTTATTTTTAATCAAACCAACTTTAACCTAGGTGTTTATCATGTAATATTATTGCTTGATTGAATGTTGTGTTCATTTTATTTTACTTTATTATATTGAAAAGACTACGACGCCACCGAGGAGCCGGAATACTTCCCGGAAGTCCCTCCCTCGCCTTTCGCTGAACAAGGCAAGTCACCAAACCAATCTTTTGAGCATATTGAACCCATGTTTGATTAAACTATCGCTAAAACACATATGTTATATATGCATTAGTCAAATGAACCCTTACAATATATTTATTTAGGATCCCCGACCTTGATGTGCAACCCAAGCCATGCTCTCTAGCCTAAACTCCTTGTCACCATATGATAAATGTTATTAGCTAGTGTCCAATGTATCGACACGATCGCTATAGGATAAAAATGAGTCGTAGTACATGGTTCTACTATATGATCCCCATTGTTTCTTATCTATGGAATTCTGTCGGTGTTGGAGTTGTGGTTGTGAATGAATGCATGGTGGGTTCCGGGTTCAAGCTAGGGCATTGGTTGGTAGCACCCGGGGCACTATAAGGACCGGTCTGAGTGATCCGTCGCAATACACTTCCGTACTAACCACAAGTCTAGTGGGTAAGTCCTAACTAAGGTATGGATTGTTCCAAACCGAGGCCACCATTTGGATATGGGTCAAGTAGCACCTGCGGGTGACTTGTACCAATGTGGCGCAAAAGGGGGTGCGATGTTAGCTGGGATGCGGCCCGGCGCGCCGGCGAAACCTAGAGTGGGTGGTTATCGCTTGGAACATTTCATGCCGAGGTTTTGGCACGAGTTCCCGTGGTATGGGTCATCTCGTTTGGGATGAGTGCATGCCTTGTGGGTACAGTAGTACATCTGTGATCAGAGTCTTAAATCTTTTCGAAAAGCCGAGCCCACGGTCAAGGGCGGGTTGCGTGACATCCCACAGTTAGATTATTTTGGACATGTATGTGCATGATGGTTTGACATGTAAGGACTGTTGTGCGAGGAGGTAAAACGTACTCCTCGAGTTAGATGTTGTTGTTGATGTTCATGTTTACTTTTCCGCATGATTAAAATGTGACCACACTAAATGCAACAACTGAAACGGTACTTTTCCGCAATGTTAGCCATTACCCTTCTTTGTTTATTATCCTGCATTATTACTTGCATTTGCGGTGGCTTGTTGAGTACTTTTTGTACTCATACCCGTTGGACCCCACAGAGGATGCTTACTATGAAGACGGTCTGGAGTAGCGGCCCAGTCGAGAAGAAAGATCCCGAAGGAGATGTTCGTCATGCATAATTTTAATTATCTTTATTACTGTTTTTACCAAAACTTTGATGTAATAAATATGGTCTGCGTACCATGGATATTGCCGTATGTACGTTGTCGCATGATGAACCTCTTGTATTATTGTTTTTCAATGGAAATTCAATAATGTCTCGATTTGTTAAATCGGGGCGCTACAAGATGGTATCAAAGCCGACTTGACTGTAGGAAGCCAAACAGACACGCCTAGCCATTAGCCACAGGAAATTATTTCTCGAAAACCTACTTTATAAACTTTGTTCCTCTCCTCACTTTTATTCAACTTGTTGTTTTGTAGATGCCTGTCTACCAAGTTCACAGCTACTGCCGCCACTACGAGGGCTTCGTCCGGGAGCTCCGTATGATGCTCACCTTCCTCGGGTTCCTCTTCGAACCCGAATTCAAGGAGTGTACCCCGACGAGTTCGCCGGACCTTGCGACGTCTCCCTCACCGTCCACGGCTCCGGAGAACACCTGCCGCCCTACACCACCGCACTTGGAGGCCTGACTTTCGACGTCGCGTGCCAACGAGTCGCCCTCCAGGCCCTCATGGAGCTGAGGATGATCTACGATGATCGTCTTCAGAACTCGTCCTTCCGGCTTGTGCCGAAGCGTACTCCCGGCGCCCACCGTAGCATCTACCTCGGAGTTCACTCCGTGCGTGATCCGGTCATGGCCCGACAGCCGCGTCTTCTACAGGCTATGGACGACCTCCATACCGAGGCGGTGCTCGATGCCGATGAGCACCATGAGGCGGTTGAGTTCCTTCGTGAAGAAACGAAGAACTTGATCCAACAGAACGGCGAGTTGCAGCGCAAGATCATCCAGCTGCATAAGGACATTGCGGAGATGGTTCCTTTTCTTCCGAGGAAGAATAAGCCCATCCGTGAGCCCCTCCCTCGCCCCAAGAGGATCCCGCCACGTCCCTCCCCCGCCAGACCCTCCACCAGCGCCCCTACACCACGCCCCGGCCTCGTCTCCGACTCCATCATCGAGAACTTTCTTGAGCCCACCGTCCCTTTGGAGCCGCGTACCCGTGGTTCCGAGAGCACGGAGACCGCCTCCGGTGGCGAGTAGGCGTTAGGAGTCGCTATTTTAAATAAAAAGCATAATTTTGTATGTGGTGCTACCCACGACGAGTGTGTTGTGGGTAGAATAAGAGCTTGATTGTAATAAACATTTTTACCACTTGATGTATATGCACGAACTATTCTCATTAATTGTGTTGTCATCATTTTGCCTTATAATATCATATATTCAGAAGATGGCCGACCACCAGAACACCGACTCCAACAACGGAGAGGGAGGAAGCCATGATGTGCCCGAGGGTGTTGTACCCAACTGGGGTGCAACGGGCCCACGTCAGTCTGGGTCGCCATCCGCCAACCACCCTACCCTGGCGGAGATGATGGTGAATCAGAACCAACTGATCACCGCCCTCCTCACACAGATGCAGCACCAACAAGCTCAGTTGGACCGACTGCAGAACGGGGAACCTGCCCCTCGCGCACCAGCACCCGCACCCGCTCCACAACTCTCGGAGTTTCTGCGCGTGCGTCCGCCTATCTTCTCAAGCACCACCAACCCGATGGAGGCCGGAGATTGGCTTCGCACCATCGGAAAGAAGCTTGATCTCCTCCCCTGCACCGACGGGGAGCGAGTGGCCTTCGCCACTCACCAGCTCCAGGGTCCCGCCGCTGAATGGTGGGACAACTATCGTGAGTCCCAGCCAGAGGACCACGTGGTGACTTGGGCGGAGTTCACCATCGCCTTCCGTGCCGCCCACGTCCCCGCCGGTGTCATCGCGGTGAAACAGCAGGAGTTCCGCGACCTGCAACATGGCAACCGGACCGTCATGGAGTACCTCCATGAGTTCAATCGCCTCGCCCGCTACGCACCGGAGGAAGTGCGCACCGACGCCCTCCGCCAAGCCAAGTTCCTCCGGGGACTTAAGGATGAGCTGTCCATCCAGCTCGTCGCCACCGACTACGCCAACTTCCAACGGCTAGTCAACAAAGCGCTCATCCAAGAGACTGAGCAAAACAAGTTGGACCTCAAGAAGAGGAAGATGATCGCCTTCAAGCATCAACAGGCGAACTCTCAGAGGCCCTGCTTCGTCCCTCCGCCACCAACACCTGCCTACCATCCTCGACCCGCCTACCGGCCACCTCATGCCACCGGTGGATCCAACGCCGGGCATCCTCGCCCCGCTCCACCAGCTCCGGCCGCTCAGCCGACACCAACCGCCAAGGCCCCGATCTTGAAGGATCGCCAAGGGAGACCGGTCGTCTGCTTCAACTACCGCAAGGAAGGGCACTATTCGCACCAGTGTACTCACCCCAAGCATCCCCAAGGCGCGGCACCCAACCAGGTGGTTCGTGCCCGCGTCAACCACATCAGCGCGGAGGAAGCTTAGGAGGCTCCTAAAGTCGTGCTCGGTACGTTCACTGTGAATTCCGTACCAGCCGTAATATTATTTGACTCTGGAGCAACACACTCCTTCGTCTCTGAAGAATTTGTGAAAACAAACGAACTGGACGTACTCCCTCTATCCATCCCCATGGTGATTGCCACTCCCGACAATAGGACCTTAGCCCGCTTATACAGCCCTAAGGTTCAGATTGACGTCCAAGGAGTATTATTTCGGGCTGAGCCAGTCCTCATAAAATGCACCGGACTCGACCTCATACTAGGGATGGATTGGTTGATGAAGCACAAGGGAGTGATCGACTGTGCCAACAAGTCCGTCACAGTGACCAACCCTGAAGGCGCAGCCGTCACCTTTCGAATGACCAGTCGCAAACCACTCGAAGCATCCCTTTGCTCGATAGCTCTTGAAGAGGTACCCATAGTCAAGGAGTTCACGGACGTCTTCCCTGAAGACCTACCCGGAATGCCTCCCAAGCGGGACATCGAATTCAGAATCGAACTTGTCCCCGGGACCACTCCAATCTCCAAGCGTCCGTATCGGATGGCCGCTAATGAACTAGCCGAAGTCAAGAGCAACATCGAAGACCTAGAGTAGAAAGGGTACATTCGACCGAGTACCTCACCCTGGGGTGCACCGGTCATATTTGCCATGAAGGACAAGACCAAGAGGATGTGCGTGGACTATAGAGCCTTGAACGACGTAACCATCAAGAACAAATACCCATTGCCTCGGATCGACGACCTGTTCGATCAGCTGAAAGGATCCTCGGTGTTTTCCAAGATCGACCTCAGGTCAGGTTATCACCAACTGAGGATTAGAGAGGAGGACATACCCAAGACTGCCTTCACCTCCCGTTATGGACTCTACGAGTATACAGTGATGTCGTTCGGACTCACGAATGCCCCGACCTTTTTCATGAACATGATGAACAATGTATTCATGGAGTTCTTGGATAAGTTCATCGTGGTATTCATCGACGATATCCTCGTTTACTCCAAGACCAAGGAAGATGTAACACCTTGATTTTCGAGAGGCGTTAAAAATAAAATAAAGAAATTAATAACTAAATCTCCAGGAAAAGATTTAGCATAAATCAAGAAAGAGGAAAGCTAAAATATGGGCCTAAAAATTTGATTTAAAATTAGCTAGGGTATTTTTTCCCTAAAAATTCTCCTAAGCATCAAACTGTTTTCCAAAAATTTTTCTGGAATTTTGGTACCAAGGAATTCAATGAGACATAATCAACATCACTTCCTCTAACACAAATTAATAAAATGTATTACAACACGAATGTTGAGTGAATAAAATACATGATAAATCATTTATATTAAAAATAATATAAGGCATGAGTGTGAAAAATGATAAGGAACTAAAATAAAATATGTAAGCATCTAGGTCAATTTATTTATCTTAGGCAATAAAATCAGTAACAATTTCCCTTAATGTGGGCACCTTCTTTTTGAACCCTTCAACTTCAGGATGGACAATAACCAAGGATCAGAAGCCCCACGCGACGGAAACACCTCAGGCAATCTGCCTCAGTGGAGTGCAGCTGGACATCAGCAGACCCCTGTTGTCTATCATCCCACACTTGCGGAGATGATGACACAACAAAACCAACTGATTGCCACGCTGCTTACCCAGATGCAACAACTACAAAAGCAAATGCAAGAGCAGCAGGCACAGTTGTCCCGTCTCCAACAACACCAACACGAGCTCTCCCTTCAGCTAATCTATGGGGACTTCGCCAACTTTCAGAGATTGGTGAACAAAGCAATTATACCAGAAACCAGAGTGATTCCACCTCAAGCCCCAACCCCTGCCAAGCCACGAACCACCCTCGGAGGGCCAAGCACAGACATCCCACCCCAAGCACCACCAGCCGAAAGAACTCCAGCGCAAGCTACCGGATACAAGAGGGACAGGAACGGCAAGCTGATTTTGTGCTACAACTGCCGCCAAGGAGGCCACTACGCCAACAAGTGCCCCTACCCCAAGCGGGCGCCATCCTCCATTCCAAACCCAGAGGGACATACTCTAGATCACCACAAAGAGAAACCAGATACAACCGAGGACACTCCCAAATTGGTCTCAACCAACCCAGTCCCGGAGATCGCTTTGCCTATTTCTGATGTAGCACCATCTCCTAATCCGGAGCACCAGTAGAACTCCGTCCCTTAGTTTTCCCGAGGTTCGCTTCGAATCTCGAGGACGAGATTCTCTGTAAGGGGGATAGGATTGTAACAGCCCCAAAATTAAAAGGGAATAAAATAAAGGAAAAATAAAATTAAATTAATTTCTGAATATTGTTATTAAAGAAAATCCTAAAAGAGCCCTATTAAAGCCAAATAGGGATAAATATTCAAAATTTGGACCTGAAAATTTTATGGGATAAACTAGAGGCCAAGAAATATTTTTGAGAATTTTTACAAATTTTTTCCAACAGATCTTCAAGCCTTAAGCAAATATTAGAATTTCTGGAATTAAATTTAATGGAAAATGAATTTTAAATCTTATTGGGCCGAAACCCTGAAATCCCCTTCAAAGGCCTTTCGGCCCAGCCCAATCCGGCCGCACCCACCGATAGGCGGGACCCACCTGTCGGCATGCCGTCCCCTCTCTCTCCTCCGCACCGCACCGCGCTCAGGCCCACGCGCTAGCCTCTGCCCGCACCCCTCTGCTGCTGACACACCTGGCCCACTGGTCGGCGCCGCCCCCCTCCCTCTCGCTGCCAGCCAGTCCCGCGCGCCAGCCTCTCCACCGTGCGCGCCACGCCTCGGACGGCCCCACCTGGAAGCCACCCGCTCTCGCCCTCCTCTCTCTGCCCCGGGTCCCCACCTGTCGGGACCTTCTTCTTCCTCGGAAGGGGATCTCTCCCCTTCCATTTTTAGCCGGCGCCCCCCCTTCCGATTTTAGCCGCCGGCCACATGGATTCACCAAATCGACGCCCGAATCCTTCTTTCCTTAATCCGGTGATCATTTCCCCTCGGTTCCCCGATGAGATCGTGCCCCAAATCGTCGTCGGCATGCGCATGGAGGTTGGCCGGAGTAATTTTAGGGATTTCCCGTCGGATTCCCTCTTTCGGCCTTCCTTTTTCACAACCGGCGAGCCCTTTATAACCCCCTCTCTCCACCGTAGCAAAGCCACGCCACTAGAGCCCCAATCCACGCAAACCCGAGGGCCGCAGCCTCTTTTCTTCGGTTTTCCTCTGATTCCACTCCGGCCGACGATCACCGGCGCTCCGGGCCACCGCCGCCCTCATCGTCACCTCCGCCGGAACCGTCGTCGCTCACCCTCCCCCGGCCTCACCTTGGTTGGCCGTGAGGGCCCCTGGAACTCATCGCCGCCGTCGGACCCGAAGGTCCTCATCGCCTCTCCTCGCCGCCAGCCACCACCGGTCTCTGTCCGACCCCATCTCCGGTACGGATACACTCCCCTCCCTCTACCCTTTCCGTTTTCGCCGTCACCTAGGGCCATGGACCCCGCCACCGCCGTTCGCCTCTCGCCGTCGCACCGTCGGAGCCGGGGACGAAGATCCTCGGTCTTCCCCGTGCCGCGTGCGTGCCGGACGTGATCACCGCCGTGTGATCACGGATGGACGGTTGGGATTAGACCGGACACGGATTCAATCCTGGCCCTCGGATCACAGTGAACCGGTATCAGTTGATCTGGGGCGTTGGATTTCATTTAAAACGCCGGGTTGATCTCAGACGTACACGCGTACCGGTTGGATTCCTTTTAATCACAGCCGTCCGCTGTCACTTAAACGCCCCGCCCCGCCGTGGACCACTGGATCTGGATCCAACGGTCCAGATTCGGTCGGCCCACGCGCACAGTGCGTGGGTCCATGGTGGACCTGGCTCACCGTGGACCCAAGCCTGTTTTCTGGTTTAAATAAAATTCAGAAAATCAGTTTAAACTTCAAAAATTCATATCTTGCTCAAATTAACTCCAAATTTCACCATTTTAATTCTGGAAAATTTGTCTTTTTATCCTATACACATTTATGCAATAAAAACAATATGTTTATTTGGCACATAATAATCTTATTAAATAATAGAGAAAAGACCCCTTTAGGATTTAATTAATATTCCAATTAAATAATTCAGAAAAGCTCTTAAAAATTTATATATTAATTTTAGATGATACCTTGACTCCAGTACACTGTTTATAAGCCAATAAAAATATAATAATTCATTTTGCCCATTTTAATTTACTAAACCACATTTCCAAGGCCCTTTAAAATAAGTGATTAATTCATATGATGGAAATACAACACTTTACAAAAATATCATGGAAACTTATATAATAAATTCAGAGGACTTAATGACTTTATTCCACTGTTTTAATGCAACAAAAATAACATGTTCACTTTGCCCACTTTAATCTATTAATTAATATTGCAAAAGCCCTTGTAGGATAATTAAGTAATTCATATAATAGAAGTTAAACACTTTATAAAAATGTCATGCCAACTTATATAATAACTTTAGAAGGCCTAACAACTTAAGTTCACCATTTTTACCACAATAAAAATAATAATAAGGGTATTTTATATCTTTTTACTTCATCTCTAAAAAGGGAAAATAAAAACCCCCTAGGAAAAATAATTACATCAAGTTATAACATTCAGAAATCTCATCAGAAATCAATCTTAAATATTTAAGTAACAATTTCCTAGAATTTAAGACTCTATCTCCTTTACTTAATCCAACAAAAACATGTATGTTAGTATGGTTGATTTGTTTTGGATTGTTTGTTGAATGTTTTATTTACTTTTCCGTATCGAGAAGACTACGACGTCGTTGAAGATCCGGAGTTCTATCCCGAGGTTCCACCTTCACCCTTTGCTGAGCAAGGCAAGTCATCGACCACCTTTGTGGAAACAGTTGATCATTATTGAGCCCATGTTTTAATAAATTATCGCTATAACTCATAGGTTAATATTGCATTAGTCAAACATCAAGCCCTACACTTATATTTACTAGATCCTCGTCCTTGTGTGCAAACCCAAGCCATGCTTATTGAGCCTTAACTCCTTGTCACTCTACAAATATTATATTAGCTAGTGCCCAATGTACCGGCACAACTGCTATAGGATATAAAGAATGAGTCGTAGTTGGATGGATTCTGGTATATGAAATACCCCGTTATTCTTGTCTCTGGACTCTGTTGGAGTTGGGTATGTTATAAGTATGGTGGGTTCCGGGTGCAAGCTCGGAAACTGGTTGGTCGCACCCGGGGCACTATAAGGACCGGTCTGCAGGATCTGTTGCAAAGCACTTCCGTACCAACCACAAGTCTAATGGGTAAGTCCTAACTGGAAGTGTGGAACACTCCGTCTCACGGCACCATAGTGGAGGGGGCAAGGGGCTAGCCCTCAGGGCGCCTTGTACCGACGATGGCTCAAGGGGGGGGGGTATTGTGGAAACTCGACATGGCGAGACACGGTACGAAACCTATAAGAGGGTGCTGTTGAGTCGGGGGAGACCATATGGAAGGTTTTGGCACGAGTTCCCGTGAAATGGGTCATCTCGTTACACTTCGGTGTAGGTGATGAGTGCGTGCCTTGTGGGTACAGTGGTACATCTCTGATCAGAGTAATTTAATCTTTTTGAAAAGCCGAGCCCACAGTCAAGGGCGGGTTGTGTGACTACTCGCAGTTAGTTTACAATTGTTTGAATGGATGAGTTATTCATGGCATGTAAGGACTGTTGTGCGGGGAGGTAAAACGTACTCCTCGAGTTAGAAGATGATGATGCATACTCATGTTTACTTTTCAGTACTAACAAATTGCTCACATTTAATGCTTTACAATTATGCTGCTTTCGCAAAACTAGCCACAATCTCCCTTGTTACTACCTTGCATTATATTTGCATTCGGTGGCTTGCTGAGTACATCTGTACTCACCCCGTTGACTTACACCATCAGAGCCCGTCTACTACGAGGAGGATGAAGGTCTGGAGTAGCGACCCAGTCAAGGCGAGACTGGAAGGAGGCGTTCATCTAGGACCCTTGATTTTATTAGTTTCTCTTCACTTTCATTCACTTTTGTATTAATGCGGTCTACGAACCGTGAATGATTGCTCATCTTGTACGTGGTCGTGTGATGAACGTCTTGTTTTATTGATTTTCTATGGAATTTCAATAAAGTCCTGATTTATTAAATCGGGACGCGACAGAAGAACACGAGACTCACCTCCGTCTGACCCTTGGAAAGCTAAGGGAGCAGCAACTATACGCCAAATACAGCAAATGCGAATTCTGGTCGTCTGAGGTGAAGTTCCTCGGCCATGTTATATCTGTCAGAGGAATAGCAGTGGACCCGACCACCGTTGAAGCGGTAACCAACTGGCTGCAGCCCACGACCGCCGGTTCATCGAGAATTTTTCCAAGATCGCCAAGCCTATGACCAGACTTTTGCAGAAGGAAGTGAAGTTTGAATGGACCCCCGACTGCGAAGAAAGATTTCAGACTCTTAAGAAGAAACTTGTGTCAGCTCCTATTCTGACTCTGCCAGACATCCGGAAAGACTTCCACGTCTACTGTGATGCCTCTCGTCAAGGATTGTGATGCGTCTTAATGCAAGAAGGGAAGGTGATATCCTATGCCTCCCGGCAACTGAGACCGCATGAGCTTAACTACCCGCCCACGACCTGGAATTAGCAGCCGTGGTTCATGCCTTGAAGATATGGAGACATTACCTTGTGGGGAATCGATGTGAGGTCTTCACCGACCACAAGAGCCTCAAGTACATATTCACCCAAGCAGATCTGAATCTCAGGGAAAGGAGATGGTTGGAGCTGATCAAGGATTATGACTTGGGCATCCATTATCATCCGCGCAAAGCGAATGTGGTGGCAGACGCCCTTAGTCGAAAAGGGTACTGCAATGCCATCATGATTCAGGATCAAGCTCCTTTACTTTACAAGGAGATGGAAAGGCTAAATCTAGGGATCACCACCCGAGCGTACCTCGCTGCCTTGGAGTCTCGGCCTATCTTAATAGACCAGATCCAAGAAAAGCAGAAGGAAGACCCGGACATCCTGGAGATCCAGCAGAACATGAGGAAGGGTAAAGCCCCCGGATTTTCCGAGGACGAGCATGGTACCATCTGGTTCGGAAACCGGATATGTGTACCCGACCAGCCTGAATTGAAGACCCTCATCCTTCAGGAAGCCCACGATACTTTATACTCCATCCATCCCGGGAGTACAAAGATGTATCAAGATCTGAAGGAGAAATACTGGTGGGTCAGCATGAAGAGGGAGATAGCTGAATATGTGACCAAGTGCGACACATGCCGGCGAGTTAAGGCAGAGCATCAAAGGCCTGCCGGACTTCTTCAACCTCTCAAGGTCCCTGAATGGAAGTGGGAAGATATAGGAATGGACTTCATCACGGGACTGCCCAGGACCCAAGCTGGTCATGACTCTATCTGGGTGATCGTCGACCGACTCACCAAGGTAGCCCACTTCGTTCCGGTCAAGACAACTTACACCGTTGCCAAGTTGGCTGAGTTGTATATGACCCGGATCATGTGCCTTCACGGAGTTCCTAAGAAGATTGTATCTGACAGCGGGAGTCAATTTACCTCCAAGTTTTGGAAGAACCTTCAATAGGAACTCAGCACCCGGCTGAACTTTAGCACCGCCTATCATCCACAGACCGATGGTCAAACCAAAAGGGTCAACCAGATATTGGAAGATATGCTTAGAGCTTGCGCTCTAGACTTTGGCGGAATGTGGGACAAGAACTTGCCATATGCGGAGTTCTCCTACAACAACAGCTATCAAGCCAGCCTGCAAATGTCCCCGTTCAAAGCACTCTACGGACGTAAGTGCAGAACGCCGTTGCTCTGGGATCAAACCGGAGAGTCACAACTGTTTGGGACCGATCTATTAAGGGAAGCTGAAGAGAAGGTCAAGATCATAAGAGACCGTTTGAAGGCAGCCCAATCCCGGCAGAAGAGCTATGCCGACAACCGTCGAAGGGACCTAGCCTTTGAGGAGGGCGATTATGTCTATCTTCGAGTCACTCCCCTCCGTGGCACTCAAAGGTTCAACATGAAAGGCAAGCTAGCACCCCGCTACGTCGGGCCTTTTCAGATCCTCCGACGACAAGGAGAAGTGGCATATCAACTTGAACTGCCTCCATCCTTGGCAGGAGTTCACGATGTGTTCCACGTCTCTCAGCTGAAGAAGTGCCTTCGCGTACCCACCGAGCAAGCCGATCTTCAACAGCTCAACGTCCAGGAAGACTTGACCTACATAGAGAAACCCATCAAGATCTTGGAAACCAAGGAGAGAGTAACCAGAAGTCGTGTAGTTCGCTTCTGCAAGGTTCAGTGGAACAACCATCCCGCCGAAGAAGCTACTTGGGAAAAGGAAGACGAACTAAAAGCCCAATACCCCGAGTTATTCGAGTAACGTTCCAATCTCGAGGACGAGATTCTTTGTAAGGGGGATAGGTTTGTAACACCCCAAATTTCCAAAACAATAAAAATATTATTTAATTCAATTTCCTGGATTTTATATTTCTGAAAATACTTAAATACCCCTTTTATACCCTTTGGAACTACATCATAGAGTTAATGACCAAACCAGGAGCTGAAAATTTTTGTATAAACTCCCAAGGCCAAAATACATTTTTGAGAATTTTTACAAATTTTTACCCACTCTGGAAATGCCCCAAAATATTTAATCCATTTTCTGCAATTATTTTAAATCTGAAAACCTTAGGAACAGTAATGGACTCCCCCCTCCCTTCTCTCTCTCCCGGCCGGCCCAGCCCGTTACCCCGCGTGCCTTAGGCTGACAACCCGACCCCACCTGTCGGCGCCGATTGCCTCCCCTCGCGCGCGCACCCGACACCGCGGGCCCCAGCCGTCAGCCCTCTCGTCCGCTCGTTCGCGCTCGCTGGCCAGTGGGCCCCGCCCGTCAGGCCCGTCGTCAACCTCGCGTCGTCGCCCCCCAAACTTCGCCGGCCGCCTTTACTCCCTCGGATCCGCTCGTCGCCGGTCCCCTCCCCTCCATTTATCGCCGGCATTTAATTCCTCATATCGCGTCGACCGTTTCCCCCTTAATCCCACACGTAATCCCCCCCGCTGTTGCCCGCATGCAGAGAAACCACTCACTGGCGTTAACTCACAGCCTCCCCCGATGGCGCCCTCCCTGCCCCGCCGGTACCCCTATTTAAACCGCTGCCCTCCACCGCGTTCGGTTCACGCGTCCAATTGCACTCAGACCAAGCAGAGCGCCCGCACTTCGCCTTTTTGCGCACTCCCCCTGTTTCGCCTCCGGCCACCACTCGCCGTCGCCTCGGACCGCCTCTGTCCGCGCCTCCGCCACCAACGTGACCGCGAGGACGACCCCTACCTCGGCCACGCCTCCGCTGGTCAAGGAGATCGCCAGATCACCATTGCCGTCGAGTGCCCGAGGAACCCACCGCGTCTACCCTCGCCGCCGACCGCGCTCCGTCGACCCCTCTCCTCACCTAAGGTACCATCGTGACCGCCGTAGTGTCCTCTCTCCATTTCTAGGCTTAGCTAGGGCCCTCGTCGCTCGCCATGGCCCTTGGCCCGCTGGCCTCGCCTGCGCACGTTGGATCTGGATCCAACGGTCCGGATCGATCCGGCGCACGCGCACAGTGCGCGGGTTCACCGTGGGCCTGGCTCACCGTGGACCCGAGAGGATTTAAATTTGAAAATAAATTCCAGAAAAGGTTTAAAACTTGTAAAATTCATATCTAGCGCATTTGAACTCTAAAAATTGCCATTCCAATTTCAGAAAATTCATAATATTATTCTCTACATATTTATGCAATAAAAACAGTAGGTTTACTTTGGACATTTCATGTTTATTCAAATGGATATTCAAATGCCTTTAGGGTTAAAATACAAATTCAAATATTTAAATTTCAGAAAAATTTATATTTATTCCTTTCTGTCCATGTACTGAAAACCATTAAATTAACATGAACTTTTCACTTAAAAGTTTATTAGGATGCTTAATATGACACTATTCACATTTAAACACCCCTTTCTAAAAAGGACAACTTTTCATTTTAATTCCTTTAAATTTAATTATGAAATAAATCTCAGAGCCTTAACAATTAAATTTATTTTATTTTTAATCAAACCAACTTTAACCTAGGTGTTTATCATGTAATATTATTGCTTGATTGAATGTTGTGTTCATTTTATTTTACTTTATTATATTGAAAAGACTACGACGCCACCGAGGAGCCGGAATACTTCCCGGAAGTCCCTCCCTCGCCTTTCGCTGAACAAGGCAAGTCACCAAACCAATCTTTTGAGCATATTGAACCCATGTTTGATTAAACTATCGCTAAAACACATATGTTATATATGCATTAGTCAAATGAACCCTTACAATATATTTATTTAGGATCCCCGACCTTGATGTGCAACCCAAGCCATGCTCTCTAGCCTAAACTCCTTGTCACCATATGATAAATGTTATTAGCTAGTGTCCAATGTATCGACACGATCACTATAGGATAAAAATGAGTCGTAGTACATGGTTCTACTATATGATCCCCATTGTTTCTTATCTATGGAATTCTGTCGGTGTTGGAGTTGTGGTTGTGAATGAATGCATGGTGGGTTCCGGGTGCAAGCTAGGGCATTGGTCGGTAGCACCCGGGGCACTATAAGGACCGGTCTGAGGGATCCGTTGCAATACACTTCCGTACTAACCACAAGTCTAGTGGGTAAGTCCTAACTAAGGTATGGATTGTTCCAAACCGAGGCCACCATTTGGAGATGGGTCAAGTAGCACCTGCGGGTGACTTGTACCAATGTGGCGCAAAAGGGGGTGCGACGTTAGCCAGGATGCGGCCCGGCGCGCCGGCGAAACCTAGAGCGGGTGGTTATCGCTTGGAACATTTCATGCCGAGGTTTTGGCACGAGTTCCCATGGTATGGGTCATCTCGTTTGGGATGAGTGCGTGCCTTGTGGGTACAGTAGTACATCTCTGATCAGAGTCTTAAATCTTTTCGAAAAGCCGAGCCCACGGTCAAGGGCGGGTTGCGTGACATCCCACAGTTAGATTATTTTGGACATGTATGTGCATGATGGTTTGACATGTAAGGACTGTTGTGCGAGGAGGTAAAACGTACTCCTCGAGTTAGATGTTGTTGTTGATGTTCATGTTTACTTTTCCGCATGATTAAAATGTGATCACACTAAATGCAACAACTGAAACGGTACTTTTCCGCAATGTTAGCCATTACCCTTCTTTGTTTATTATCCTGCATTATTACTTGCATTTGCGGTGGCTTGTTGAGTACTTTTTGTACTCATACCCGTTGAACCCCACAGAGGATGCTTACTATGAAGACGGTCTGGAGTAGCGACCTAGTCGAGAAGAAAGATCCCGAAGGAGATGTTCGTCATGTAGAATTTTAATTATCTTTATTACTGTTTTTACCAAAACTTTGATGTAATAAATATAGACTGCGTACCATGGATATTGCCGTATGTACGTTGTCGCATGATGAACCTCTTGTATTATTGTTTTTCTATGAAAATTCAATAATGTCTCGATTTGTTAAATCGGGGCGCTACACGAACCCACTGCCAAGTGGGCCTCCAGCGAAGGCGAAGCGGCCCGGCGCAGGGTAACGGTAACTTTCTAGCCGTTGCGTAGCCGTTTGGGCTCCCGAGGTCTTTCTGACAAACTGGCGCAGGCATTTATTACCTGCAGTTTTCGAGGTCGCCTTCGGTCCAAGCTCCGAAGGCATGTTTTATCCGAGGTTGTAATTTTGCAGGTCATTTGTCCCAAGGGCGCGCGCACCCCTTCGTCCCGAAGACCTACACGTGAGGGGCTACTGTTGGGGGAATATATTTCCCCTGTACAGGGGCCAAATGACGCCAGCCCGCGACAACCTTCGGCCTGGAGCCCAACGCTGTCGAGGCCTGTTTCCTCCACAAGAAACTGTTCCCAAGTCTCAAGGTCTGTGACGGAGCTTGCAGAGGCGAAGCCCCAGGGCCCCGACGAAGCCCTTCGAAGCAAGGTCCTTCGGAGCCCTCCGGGGCAAAGCCCTCGAGATCTCTTGAAGACCGCCAGAAGCTAAGTCTCAGGCTAACTTCGAAGCCAGCCTCCGGGCCATCTTCGGAGTTAGCCTTCGAGCCCCGTCCGGAGTTAGCCTTCGGGCTCCCTTCGGAGCTCCTCAGAGCTAGTCTCCGGACCCTCTCCGGCCGGTTCGGAGGCCCCGGTTCGGAGGGCCCGGAGCCAAGGCCCCCGGTTCGGAGGGTCCAGCTCGGAGCCGCCCCGGTTCGGAGGTCCCGGGCCGGAGGCCACCCTCCGGGAGAAGGACGCCGGAGGCCACCCTCCGAGAGAAGGACGCCAGAGGCCACCCTCCCGGAGAAGGACGCCGGAGGCCGCCCTCCGGGGGAAGGATGCCGGAGGCCACCCTCCGGGAGCCCAGCTCGGAGGCCCCCAGTTCGAAGGCCCAGGTTCGAAGGGCCCAGTTCGGAGGCCCCCGGTTCGGAGGCCAGTTCGAGGTCAAGGCTCCGAGACCCCAGTTCGGAGCCTTGTTCGGAGCCTTGTTCGGAGCCTTGCTCGGAGCATGCTTCGAAGCCCCCCTTCGGGATGCACTTCGAAGCCTTCTTCCCAGCCTCCGCCCCTGGTGTGTCGTTTAGCTGGTCAAAGCCTGGCATAGCCTGACACGTCTGTAAAGATGTAAAGCTGTAAAGCACTTTTGTACCTTAGCTAGCTCCTTTTCTCCTCTCTGCCCCTCTTAGCCTAGGGCTCATAGGGGGCATCCTAGTCTTTCCCTTTGGCCTGCGTACCTATAAAAGCAGGGCCAAGCCCTTGTAATAGGGGGACACCCTCCCGGGGGCCAAGAGACCCTCGAACTATTGCTCCATACTAGGGCATACCATGCCAAATCCATCACAAATGGACGTAGGGCTATTATCTCCTAGGAGAGGCCCGAACCAGTATAAACCTTTTTCTCCCTCTATTAGAACCCTTCGAGGTTCATTCTCCACATCACACTCCACCACAGAAAAACCTGTTGGAACTAACGCAATTGTTCCAACAAGGGGTTTTTTCAATGAGTATGAGTAAAAAAGTACTCAACAAGCCACCGAGAAATGCAATAACAATGCAGGATAATAGCAAAGGGGGATAATGGTTTAAAGTGCGGAAAAGTACATTTTTATGTTGCGACATCTTAATGTAGTTAAGTTTATTTTATTCAGTCCTTATATGCCACATCATAATGCAACATTTCACAAGTATAAACTAACTGTGGGATTTCACGAAACCCGCCCTTGACCGTGGGCTCGACTTCTCAAAAAGATTTAGACTCTGAATAGAGGTGTACCACTGTACCCAAAAGGCACTTATTCCAGCGCACCATAGTGTGTTCAGATGACCCAAGTCACAGGAACTCATGCCAAAACCTTTAACATGAAACACTCCAACCCAATGACACACACTATAGGTTTCGCCGACGCGCCAGCGCACTTGACCAACGTCGTGCACACCCCCTTTTGTGCCTCATGGTACAAGTCACCCACAGGTGCTACTTTCCCCTCTCCACATAGTGCCTCGAATTGGAACGTCCCATACCTCCAGTTAGGACTTACCCACTAGACTTGTGGTTGGTACGGAAGTGCTTTGCGATGGATCCCACAGACCAGTCCTTGTAGTGCCCTGGGTGCGACTAACTAATGCCCTTGCTTGCACTCGGAACCCACCATGTTAACATACTTAGCCAACTCCATAACTTATAGAATTCTAGGGGGAGAAATCACGAGGATCATATAATAGACCCAAAGAATCTACAACTCGTTTTTAAACCTATAGCAGTTATGTCGATACATTAGACACTATCTAATAATACTACTATTATGGTGACAAGGAGTTTAGGCTCGATAGAATGGCTTGGGTTTGCACATCAAGGTTGGGGATCTAAATAATTATATTGGAAGTCTTTTGATTTGAGTAACGCATTTATAACCCATGGGTTTTAGCGATATTTAATTTAAAATTAGGTTAAATATGCTCAAAAATGGGTTGGTGACTTGCCTTGTTCTGCAAATGATGAAGGTGGAACCTCGATAAAATATTTGGGCTCCTCGACGATGTCGTATTCTTCTAAGCATGCAAAATGAGAAGAATAAACAATTAAAAACAATAAAATAAACAGTACAAACATATAAATTTAATTGGCTAAACATGTAGAGAATAAAAAGATAAATTTTCTAGAAATTGAATGGCCAAATTTGGAGTTAATTTGAAGAATATATGAATTTTTAAATTTTAAAGCATTTTTTGGAATTTATTTTAATTTTAAATTAACCTCTGGTCCACGGTGAACCTAGTTCATGGTGAACCAGTGCACTATGCTGTGAGCCAGAGTGCGGATCATAGTTGGATCGCGATCGGACGCACGTGGCTGAAGCGGGGGCTTTAAGTGAAATCGAACGGCCAGGATGTCTCGGTACCGCTTTGATCGAACGGATGGCCCAGATCAATCCTGCACGGGTTTTAATCGCGTCCGTCTAGGCCCGATCGAATGACCGCAAGGGAATCCGGCATGGCACGGGTATTTACCCGCACCGGCTGTCTTCCTTGGTGACGCAGGGAGTTGGCGGCTGGCGAGCAGCGACAGCGGTGGCCTAGGGTACAATGTGAATGCTAAAACAGAACCAGGGTAAGGAGGCGAACACGATGATACCGGAGTTGGGGCTCAGGGTCGAAGGAGTGAGGCCGACGACGAGCGGTGGCGACGGGGCACTCTTGGGTGAATGACGGGTATGGAGCTCGGGCGGTCGGTGGTATGATCGGAGGCGTGTGCGAGGTCACAGGGGTGTGGTCGACGGTGGCAGGGACAGGTTCCGATGATGGTGAGCGGTAGCTAGAGGCGGAGTAGAGGGGCAGCGCTAAAAATGAAGTATGGGCATTCTGTTTAGGTGTGGGCTACGTGATTGCGAGGACCAAACGCGGTGCGGTGTAGGGGGTTTTATAGGGCGTCAGAGTGAAGGGGGAGCCGGGTTTAGTGAAGGTCGAAGGGGGAAAGTTAATATCCGGTGAGGTTTAACGCGAGTGATTACGACGTTAGGAGGCTTAATGCGATGGGATCAGAGGGGGAAAACGTGCGCCGGATCATGGTGAGTAATTCCTCGACGTTAATTCGCAGCTGGGCCCACGACGGAGGCGAATCCGAGAGATAGGGTTTTGGCCGGAGATCTCGGGGGCGACGGTGGCGCAAGGAGGTGGCTAGGGACACAGGAGACAAAGGAAAAGCGGAAAAACATGTCGCTGCCTCGCCCAATGAAGAGCATCAACGATAAATAGGAGTAGTCGATTCTGTAAATTCGGCAGGAAAACGCATTTGAGCAAAAGGGGCCCTCTGACAACATCGGTCATATAAACATTGAGCCAGTGCTAGAGGAACCACCATGAGCTATTAAGGTGGTGAATAGGATCGCCAGCCAAAAGTTTGGCCGATGCAAGATGAAGGAGGTGGTAAGTGGCTTCAAGGAGGTATCGGCCAAGGGGAATCTTGACCTAGGCGGCCAACTATTCGGCTAAGAACTAGAACTGTATGGTTGGACCCAAGGCCGATACATAAAAAACAAACCTCTCCAACCAAAGGGTGAGAAAGGCAACGTGCTCGCAAACATGTATGGGGTCGGTTTACTTGTCATGTGTTGGACCGAAAATGGCGACCAGATGGGGGTGAATGGGAGCTTTTAAAATTTTAGGCTAAAAATAGCCTTTTGTTTTAAAAAACAGTCTCCTGCAGAACAACCTTCAAACACACCCTTCGGAGGTCTGGTTCAGAGGTATTTCACAGCTCCGAAACTAGGCTGCATGAGGAGCAAAAGTTCGAAGTCAAGAAGACTTCGCTCCTCCTACAAACCAAAAACTCAACTCTGCTAAGTCAGTGCAGGCTCCACACGCTAGGTGCCTTCGAGCAGACTTCGCACTTCTCCCTTCGTTGGTGGAGATTTCCCTCTGCAGACTCCGACCAGATACTCCGCACTAGCAACTAGTACTAGGCTTCGTATTTCGAAGGTCTAAATGCACATCGAACATGTTTTGCTAAGGGAAGAAACACATCCCTAGACTACAGACTACTCAGTGCTTCGCTAGTAAATGGTGAGGGGTTACCTCAGTTTACACACAGCAAACACCACTGAAAAACACACACTTCGCACGCACACACCTCTCACACACTTCTCCAGAAGAGAACCAGTGCACAAACTTAACTCAAAAAGAAATGGTGCACAGAGGAATCAAAGCATGCAGTGTAACATAGAATACAAGTTCAAGCAGTGAAACAAGAATGGAATCAAAACTTCATTGCAGGAACAAGGAACACAAAATCAACTCATAGGTCTGAATACATGAGTGTGACGGCTAGCACAGGAGTTCTAAAATGGCTGCTCAAAGTGTTACTCAGGCCTAGCCAGCCTTCACTATTTATAGGCACTATTCAGCCCTGTGAATAGACTACTTTACCCCTAGGGTTTACATTGTTTTTGTCTCTCTCAGACAGGGGGGTACATATGGTAGTCTACTTTATTTGGAGGCTTCTTTTGTCAGCTTCGCAGAAGAGACAACATCGGTTTTTGCAGAGCAGACACGATTAGCCTTTGCAGTTTTGGAGCCTTCTGAAGCCCCCTTTCGCACGCGAGGGGTGCGGTAGCTTTGGTGAGAAGCCTTGAGCCAAACGGCCTTCGCTCCACCGAAGTCAGCCTTTGATACAGTGACGGTTTTGAGCCAAAGCCGTCAAAGCCCTTGAGCCTTCGCGCCATCACCTTCGGAGTGGACCACCACGGCTTCGCAGCTACTCCTAGCTCAAACTCCGTCAGTTCGTGTACCAAAGCAATGCATGGCCGAAGTACCTCAAGTCAGCCACACTCCGAAGCCCCACCTTTGGAGTACCACCCTTTGAAGTCGCTCCTTCATCCAAGGCCTCTGCATGAAGCATTCCATGAGCACTTCGTCGCAGTGTCTCTCCCCGAGCACACTCCTCGATGAACCTCACCCGGACCATGCCTTTGATGCACCTTGACTTTGGAGACCTTCGTCGGGTGAATCTTCGAGTGCCTCCCTCCAGAGCACACTTCGAACGTCTTGCCTCATTGCTGAGGACTTCGTCCCGGGGTACCTTCAGCCGGAGCCACGCTCCGCACACTCTGCCTTCGCTTGGCACACCTTGACCTAAGGATTGACCTCGACCCATGCAGTGACCGAGCTCCCCGCTCGCCTGGCATCAAACCTCCCGCTTGACCTAGGTTCACTTGCTGCGAACCGTCCGTTGCCTCCGAAGTCACCTGCACACCATAGACAAACAGACAAGTGTATCTAGTACCCCGGAGACCTCTCCGGACAAACAACCTCCGGTACACACTCTGGTGTACCGCCCAAAATACCAAACCCTTCAGTACAACCAAGTCATCGTGTACTATCGGACCCCTCGGACAGTCACACTCCGCTGCAACAGCCGCAGCAAACGAACCCATCGAACCCTTCGGTGAAACAACCTCCGAACCCCTTCGGAGGGACTCCTTCGAATCCAGAAGATAAATCCTATCAATCACTCATCACATACTCCAAAACCAACCCTTGGTTTCTCAATCTCCCCCTTGATGAGTGCATTGACAACCAAATTCAAGTTCAAGGAAATTTGAAAAATTTCAGCACACAAGTGACCATAAAAACTCATAAAAGAGCCAAATCATGTCACTTGACAAAAGAATTTATCTCCCCCTTTTCAAAAGAGTAAAAGCCCCTTCGATACATTTCTCCCCTTGCAAGGCATCAAAAGTTCAAACTTCCCCTTTTGCAATAAAAACTCCCCCTGAGTTATTTTCCCCCTTACCGCAGAGAACTAAAATTTCTCCCCCTTTGGCAATGCAAGCATCAAGGAGCATTTAAAAGATGCAAAGCTTCGAAATGAGCAGAAGTGCAAAGACATAGAAAGCAAAAACATGCCAAACTTAATGCTAGTTTTCATGGGCTCAGCTCAATTTAACATGATCTAAAAACATAATGACAACATGTTATTTCATTATGTTGAAATAAAAACATCACCACTTAATCAAGTGAATTAGACAAGTAAAGGCAAGGGCTACGCAAAGTTAGTCAATTTCTACTCTAGACAGACAAGTCCAGTTCAAATGGAGCATTGGAAGCAATCTTGATTGACAATGGATTTATACTTGCTATTCTTTTCATAATGCCAGGGGTTATTTGTTTGTCTACCTTATACTTTCCAATCAATCCAAGCCTAGGCAAGAAATCCATCAGAAGCTTAAGGCAGTGATTTTGGCATACACTAAATTATCTTAGTTCATACCAAAGTGCAATGGTAAGCAGTCTAGAATAAAGTAGTGCGACAAACAAACACACCTGGATCTTTTCACTTTTAGCAATTAAATCATGGATTTTGGATTTTTGATAAGTGAACAAATTGTTTGGCACTTGTTGAAGAATATCCATGAGTAAGCCGTATGATTTTTCAAGTTGCAATTTGTGCATCCATAGAAAAGAATTCTTTGCTATCAAGCAGATAAAAGATAGCTAAAACAGTCCTACCTAAACATGCTAGATTCAAGACTAAGCAGTGATCATGATTTGATTTTGAAAAATAAAATCATGCACAAAATGAATCAGACATAGTAAATAGAGCTGACCTGTCATGATTACATAAATTAAATCAAGGCATATTAGTGCAAAATATGTAAATGCAATTCCACACAAAATAAGCATATGCCAGATAATCAACGTATGCTCCCCCTCACAAAATGTCGTAAGGGTTACAAACACCAAGTTCCCCACACAAGTAGGCGAAACGCGAAGCATCGAGGGGTTTTGTGAAGATATCGACTAGCTGGTGTTGGGTATCAACATATTGAAGTTCAATATCACCCTTCTAATTGTGATCTCTGAGAAAATGATATCGCACGTCAATATGTTTGGTTCTGGAATGCTGAACCGGGTTGTTTGCAATAAAAATAGCACGAGTGTTATCACAGAAAAGTGGAACACTCATATAATTTAACCCAAAATACCAAAAGGTGTAAACCATCCATAAAATCTGAGAGCAACAGCTAGCTGCAGCAACATATTCAGCCTCAGCCGTCGATTATGCAACACTAGACTGTTTGCGGGAAGACCAGCAAAATAGTGAAGTACCCAGAAAATGACAAGTACCGGAGGTACTTTTCCTATAAATCCTACACCCAGCAAAATCCACATCCGAATAACCTCGAAGACGCAAAGAGGAAGACGCAGAATATCAAACGCCAAATTCAAGGGTATGCTTGAGATACCTGAGAATGCGCTTTACCGCTTGGCAGTGCGAAGCACATGGTGAAGCCTGAAAACTAGCGCACAGACATACTGCGAAGTGTATGTCTGGCCTCGTAGCAGTCAAGTAGAAGAGGGAGCCGATCATGCTCCAGAACTCCTAATCTACGGCTTCTCCATCTTCGTCAGGATCCAATGCTACAGATGTAGCCATTGGAGTGGCGAGTGGCTTCGCATCAGCCATGTCAAACTTTTTGAGCATGTCCTTGGTGTACTTGTCTGGTGGACAAATGTACCTTGTTTTCTTTGCTTGATTTGCAAACCAAGGAAAAATGTGAGTTCACTCATCATGGACATTTCGAACTCCCCGCTCATGGCATCTGCAAACTCGGCAACCAAAGCATGAGAAGAGTCACCAAAGATGATATCATCCACATAAATCTGAACTAGCAGAAAATCTTTGCCATGCTTGAGAGTGAACAGGGTTTTATCAAAAGATCCCATCAAAAACCCCCGCTCAAGCAGAAAAGACTTAAGTCTATCATGCCAAGCCCGAGGGGCCTGCTTGAGTCTATAGAGCCTTATGAAGTTGACTTTATGCGGATATTTGAGGTTTTCAAAGCTAGGGGGTTGTTTTACATAAACATCTTCGCCTATAAAGCCATTAAGAAAAGCACTTTTAACATCCATTTGATAAAGTTTGAAACCACGGGATGCTGCAAATGCAAGTAAAATCCTAATGGCCTCAAGACGAGCAACATGTGCAAAAGTCTCGGTAAAATCAATCCCTTCTAATTGAGAATAACCCTAAGCTACAAGTCTAGCCTTGTTTCTAATTACAGTCCCATCCTCCCCTTGTTTGTTTTTGAAAATCCATTTTGTTCCAATGAAATGAACATTTGGTGGACGATCAACTAAAGTCCAGACTTGATTTCTCTCAAAATTTTCAAGTTCTTCATACATGGCATTGATCCAACTAGAATCAGAAAGTGCATGACTAACATCTAAGGGCTCGAAAGAAGCAACAAAAGCAGAATCAATGAAATGAGCATGCGAACATGTTACCCTTTGATCAAGCTCACCAATGATCTGCTCGAGAGGATGCATCCTTTGAATATGGTGTGGAGATTCACGATGAGATGCAGTCTCCCCCTCAACTTGTGCGTTGGAGTGGTCCAAGATGACCAATGTCAGGGTAGTTTCTTCGGGACCTGGCGTCGAAGTGGTCGATGTCGAGGGTAGTAGGGGTTCATCCTCGAAATCTCCGGGATCTTCATCTTTGAAGATGGTCTGTTCCATGTCGTGTTCATTAGCCTGTTCAAAAGTAGAACTAATAGAGGGGGTTGATTCATCAAAAGTCACATCACATGACTCGATGACAGTGTTAGTTTCCAAATTGAAAACGTGATAAGAATGACCATGAGTAGTGTATCCCAAAAAGATCCCGTCAGAAGAGCGCGACTCAAATTTGTCCAAATTTCCACGTTTTAGGATAAAGCATCGACATCCAAAAACTCGAAGATGTGTAACTTTGGGCTGTCTCCCAAAATGCAGTTCATAAGATGTCAAGTTCAAAATTGAGCGCAAGAAAATTTGGTTTGAGATGTAACATGCAGTGTTCATGGCCTCAGCCCAGAATTTTCTAGGAGTCCTGTGCTCATCGAGTATCGTCCTAGCCATCTCAACCAAAGTACAGTTCTTTCTCTCAGCAACATCGTTCTGTTGAGGAACCCGCGGAGTAGAGAATTGATGTTCTATGCCATGCTCCATGCAAAAATCAACAAAGAGGCTGTTTTTGAACTCAGTTCCATTATCACTTCGAATGAATTTTAATGCATCAGGGAGTTCAGTGAAAATTCTCAAAGCTAAGCTCCAAAAGTGTGAAAACACTTCATCCTTGCTAGCTAGAAAGAAGACCCAAGAGTAGCGAGAGAAATCGTCGACTATGACTAACACATACCACTTGCCGCCTAAAGAACTAACCCGAGAAGGATCTACAGTGTCCATATGGAGAAGTTCTCTGGGTTATTCAGTCATCACCATGGTGAATGGCGAATGTGCAGCATCAATCATTTTTTCATGTCGACATGGAGCACAAACTAAGTTCTTCTCAAACTTGAGCTTGGGCAATCCTCGGATCAGACTTAGGGCACTTAGACGAGCGAGCAACTCAAATCTCATATGCCCTAATCTCCTATGCCACTTCCAAAGCTCAGAAGTCGAATGAGCCACAAGACAGTGAGAAGAATCAGAAGACTCAGAAAAATCATCTCCAAAAACTCTCCCAACCCTAAAGATCTTACAATCCACAGTGCCATCAGAATTGAGTACTTGCAAAGTATCGCGTTGGAATCGCACTTCGAAGACCTCATCAAGCAACTGCGATACAGAAAGAAAATTGTATCCCAAATTTTCAACCAAAGAAACATCTTTGAGAGTGAAATTTGAGTTGATTCTTACCGCACCTTTACCTTTCACTCTACTCTTTCGATTGTTGCTGAAGGTGATATGTTCCTTTTTCTTGGTTGTGGTGAGGCTAGAGAACCATGCTGCAGCTCCGGTCATATGGTGCTAACAACCGGAGTCCATGATCCACGTGCCCTCTAAGCCTCAGTCTGGCGCCTACACATGATAAGAGAATCTCGATCGCTCAGTGCTGGGGTGAGCGAAAGCATGACGAGACATCCAACACTAAGTGATACGAGTAGTAGGCACAGTAAAAATAGACTGTCTACGCACATGGAAATCAGAATGATGCAAAGTGCGAGGTCTACCTACATGCTGTGACCCAAAAGCATGATGAGGTCTCCTAACCCGTCGAGGTACAAAGTTACTCACACGGGTCTACCACCATATGGAACATGGTGAATACCTCGAGCAGCAAAACCTCTCCGGGAAGTATGAGGAGCCTCAAAAACAGGACGTGAGTAAACCTCATACTCATGCATACCTAGAGATGGGTAATGCATGTTCTGGAAACTCATCGCTTGAAAGCGTCGCTCATCCTTTATGCGATGAAAACAGAACCCAACCAGATAACCCACCCGCTGACAGTAGGAACAATGAAAAACTCTCCTAGTGGCACTCTCATGGGTCATAGGAGCAATTCTCACAAGCTCCTTGGGCTTCTGCTGAGTATTTTTCTTGAGTGGAGGAGGCAACTTTTTCTTGTGATGAGGAGTGGTTTTCTTTGGAGTTTGGGTAAGATTTTTGGCTGATGGAGTGTCCAACTGGGCTCTTTCTTTCTCTAAGGTAGTGGGTGAGGTAAAAACAATTTTATTCTCACTGTCTGAAGGAATCCTCTCAAACCCCAAACCCAGAGCTAACCCTGTCCTATCAGCACACATCTTAGTCTTGGCCAAGAGCAAGTCCATCCTACCTTTTCCCTCAGTGCATTTGTTAACCACAGAAAGAAGGTATTCATTTTTAGTCATGAGGTTTTCAGCTCGCTCTCTAACAGTGCCTAGCTGGTCCTTAAGGGTTATGCAAGTGTCACACACAGGTTTCACATCCTTAGAACTACCGACCATCTCCCATATAGCCTCTAAATCCTGAACATGCTTATCACGTAAATTAATACTCTCACGTAATAAATAACACTTCATGCATTCATTTATATCATGAGGACTAGAATACCCATCAAAAGCTGCTTCTATGCAGTCTCAAGCTCAGAAAGAGTTTGAGCATGCACAGAACGCAACTAAGCAAGCTCAGTCATGACTACAGTGCAAGATTCACATTCAGCATCATTGACTGTAGACTTAAGCATTGCACAATCAGTAGAAATAGATTCTAGCCTAAGTCTAAGGTCTTTTCTATCTCTAGCGGCTTGCACAAGTAATCTATCCTTACCAAGAACTACTTCATTCAGTTCATCTATCTTAATTGAAAGCTGGTCATTGGATAGAGGTACCTCCGATGAGTCAAGCTCATCACCGCTGTGATCGCTATCGGCCATGAAGCAGAGGCCGGTGAAATCTCGTCCCTTCTCATCCTTCTTCTCCTCCTTCCTTGGGAACTCCTCCTCCTCATCAGAGCTCGACTCCTCGGTTGAGGAAGTGTCGATGTCACTGAGAGCAGCAACAAATGCTCTGGAAGAAGCTTTGGCTACCCTCTTAGCCACCTTGCCGCGCTTGCCCTTCAGGTTTCCTCTCCTTTTTGTGGTATTTGGTGCGCTCACTCTCATCTCTCCTCTTGAGCTTAGGACAGTTGGTCTTGATGTGAGAAGTGTCGCCACACTCAAAACAACCACTAAATCCGCTTCTCCTTTGATTCTGTCTCTCATGGTGAAAACGGGTGAACCTTCTGGCAATGTGAGAAACCAAGGGTTGGTTTCGGAGTCTGTGATGAGTGATTGACAGATTTTACCCTCTGATTCGAAGGGGTCCCTCCAAAGGGTTTCGGAGGTTGTTTCACCGAAGGGTTCGGTGGGCTCTGTTTGCTGCAGCTGTTGCAGCGGAGTGTGCCTGTCGGAGGGGTCCGATAGTACACGATGATTAGCTGTACCGAAGGGTTCGGTACTTTGGGCGGTACACCAGAGTGTGTATCGAAGGTTGTTTACCCGGAGAGGTCTCCGGGGTACTGGATACACTTGTCTGTCTGTCTATGGTGCGCAGGTGACTTCGGAGGCGACGAACGGTTCGTAGCAAGTGAACCTGGGTCAAGCGGGAGGCTTGATGCCAGGGGAGCAGGGAGCTCCGTCACGAAGGCTGCGAAGGGGTCGAGGTCAGACCTCGGGTCGAGGTGCGCCAGGAGAAGGCAGTAAGTGCGGAGTGGGGCTCTGGGTGAAGGTACTCCGAGACGAAGTTCTCGGAGGCGAGGCACTTCGAAGAGAACTCCGAATGGAGTGACTTCGGAGTATGGTGGATCAAGTCCTCAGCAATGAGGCAAGGTGTTCGAAGTGTGCTCCGGAGGGAGACACTCGAAGGTATACCCGACGAAGGTCTCAGAAGTCGAGGTGCATCGAAGGCATGGTCCAGGTGAGGATCGTCGAGAAGTGTGCTCGGGGAGAGACACTACGACGAAGTGCTCATGGAATGCTTCATGCGGAGGCCTTGGACGAAGGAGGGACTTCGAAGGGTGGTACTACGAAGGAGGGGCTTCGGAGTGAGGCTGGCTCCGGAGCGAGGCTGGCTCTAGAGTGAGGCTGACTTGAGGTACTTCGGCCTTGCATGGCTTCGGTACACGGACTGACGGAGTTCGAGCTGGGAGAAGCTGCGAAGCCGTGGTGGTCCACTTCGAAGGTGTTGGTGCGAAGGCCCAAGGGCTTTGACGGCTTCGGCTCAAAACTGTCACTGTATTGAAGGCTGACTTCGGTGAAGCGAAGGCCGTTAGGCTCAAGGCTTCTCACCGAAGCTACCGCACCCCTCGCGTGCGAAAGGGGCTTTAGAAGGCTCCAAAACTGCAAAGGTTGATCATGTCTGCTCTGCAAAAGCTGATGTTGTCTCCTCTGCGAAGCTGACAAAAGAAGCCTCCAAATAAAGTAGACTACCATTTGTACCCCCTGTCTGAGAGATCAAAGTCCTCAGAGGGAACTCCGCTCTTGCGAAGGGTGAAGTGCGAAGCCTGCTTAGAGCACCCTGTGTGCGGAGCCTGCACTGACTTAGCAGAGCTGAATTTTCGAGGTTGTGGGTAGAGCGAAGTCTTCTTGGCTTCGAACTTTTGCTCCTTGCGAAGCCTAATTTCAGAGCTGTGAAATACCTCCGAACCAGAACTTCGAAGGGTGTGTTCAAAGCCTGTTCCGCAGAAGAAAGAAGTTAAACAGAAGGCTATTTTTAGTCTGAAATTTTAAAATCTCCCATTCACCCCCTCTGGTCGCCGTTTCCGGTCCAACAATTGGTATCAGAGTGGGTTAAGATCACCAGTTGACCTTAACCGGTTTTGTGATCTGTTGGCGACATGGACAGAGTTAGTAAAATACCTCTGTTCGATGGGACTCATTTTGCATACTGGAAGGTGCGCATGGAGGCTTACTTGCTAAGCCAAGGAAATGCAATTTGGGAGATTGTGGACTCACAATACTCCATCCCTGAAACTCGCACCTCTCAAACAGAGAAGGATCAGTATAATGCCAACTCCAAGGCAAGAAATATAATGTTCATTGGTTTGAGTAGAAGTGAGTTTGATAGGGTTCAGCACCTTAGGACAGCTAGGGAGATTTGGACTACACTCACCATCTTTCATGAGGGCTCTACACAGATTAAGGCCAGGCGCCAAAGCACATACAATCAACAATATCAACTATTTGTGCAGGCGCCTGGTGAATCTATAGATGTCATGTTTTCTCGCTTTGATGCAATAGTGAGTAACTTGCGGTCCAACGAGACGCTTGCTTACAACGATCATGATAGGGCTATCAAGCTTCTCTATGCTCTTGATCGTAGCATATGGGAAGTGAAGATATCCAGCATTGAGGAGTCCGCAGGTTATGACACATTGACCTGTGATGAGCTCTTCAGCAAGCTGAAGTCCACAGAGATTGCCAAGGCATCTCTTGCAGTGCATAGGAACTCCTTGCCACAGCCATTGGCACTAGTTTCCAGCACTAGCCGTGGCACCACTACAAAACCAAGCACATCTGGCACTTGTGTTCTTGCAGATGGTTTTGCTTTGTCCTCCCTGGTCTCCATCACTAAGGAGCAGGTGGATACTCTGGATGATGATGAGCTTGCTCTCATTGCCAGAAGGTTCACCCGTTTTCATCATGAGAGACAAGATCAGTGGAGAGGTGGTTTTAGTGGTTGCTTCGAGTGTGGCGACACTTCTCACATCAAGGCCAATTGCCCTAAACTCAAGAAGAGAGATGAGAGTGAGCGCCCCAAATACCACAAGAAGGAGAGGAAACCCTTTGTGAAGGGCAAGCGCGGCAAGGTGGCTAAGAGGGTAGCCAAAGCCGCTTCCAGAGCATTTGTTGCTGCTCTCAGTGACATCGACACTTCCTCAACTGAGGAGTCGAGCTCTGAGGAGGAGGAGTCTCCAAGGAAGGACGAGAAGAAGGACAAGAAGGGACGAGATTTCACTGGCCTTTGCTTCATGGCCGACAGCGATCACAGCGGCGATGAGCTTGACTTATCTGAGGTACCTCTATCCTATGACCAACTTTCAATTAAATTAGATGAACTGAATGAAGTAGTTCTTGGTCAGGATAGGTTACTTGTGCAAGCCGCTAGAAGTAGAAAAGACCTTAGACTTAGGCTAGAATCTATTTCTACTGATTATGCCATGCTTAAGTCTAGGGTTAATGATGCTGAATGTGAATCTTGCACTATTGTCATGGGAGAGCTTGCTCAGTTGCGCTCTGTGCATGCTCAAACTCTTTCTAAGCTTGAGACTGGACAGAAGCAGCTTTTGATGGTTGATTCTAGTACTCATGATATAAATGAATGCATGAAATGTTCTTTATTACGTGAGAGCATTGATTTACGTGATAAGCATGTTCATGACCTAGAGGCTAGATTGGAGAGGGTCGGTAGTTCTAAGGATGTGCAACCTGTGTGTGACACTTGCATAACCCTTAAGGTCCAACTAGACACGGTTAGAGAGCGAGCTGAGAACCTCATGACTGAAAATGAATACATTCTTTCTGTGGTTAACAAATGCACTAAGGGAAAGGGTAGGATGGACTTGCTCTTGGCCAAGACCAAGATGTGTGCTGACAGAGCAGGGTTAACTCTAGGATTGGGTTTTGAGAGGATTCCTTCAAACAGTGTAAACAAAACTGTTTTTACCTCGCCCACTACCTTAGAGAAAGAGAGAGCTCTGTTAGACACTCCTTCAGCCAAAAAGCCTACCCGAACCCAAAAGAAAACCACACCTCCTGCAAAGAAAATCCCTCCCAAGAAAACCACTCAGCAGAAGCCCAAGGAGCCTGTGATAGTTGCTCCTATGACCCATGAGAGTGCCCCTAGGAGAGTTTTTCATTGTTCCTATTGTCAGCGGGCAAGTCATCTGGCTGGGTTCTGTTTTTGTCGCATCAAGGATGAGCTACGCTCTCAGGCGATGAGGTTCTAGAACATGCACTACCCATCTTTAGGGGTATGCATGAATCTGAGTTTTACTCTCGTCCTGTTTTCGAGGCCCCTCGTACTTCTCGGAGAGGTTTTGCTCCTCGAGGTGTTCACCATGTTCCATATGGTGGTAGACCCCGGGCGAGTAGCTTTGTACCTCGTCAGAGTAGGAGACCTTGTCATGCTTTTGGATCACTGCATATAGGTAGACCTCGCACTTTGCATCATTCTGATTATACTGTGCATAGAAAGTCTACTTTTACTATGCCTACTACTCGTATCACTCAGTGCTGGATGCCTCGTCATATTTTCACTCACCCCAGCACTGAGCGATCGAGATTTTCTTATCATGTGTAGGCGCCAGACCAAGGCTTGGAGGGCACGTGGATCATGGACTCCGGTTGTTCGCGCCACATGACCGGAGATGCAGCATGGTTCTCCAACCTCACCACAACCAAGCAAAGGGAACATATCACCTTCGGGAACAATCGAAGGAGTAGAGTGAAAGGTAAATGTGTGATAAGAATCAACTCGAATTTAACTCTCAAAGATGTTGCTTTGGTTGAAAACTTGGGATACAATTTACTTTCTGTATCTCAATTGCTCGATGAGGGCTTCGAAGTGTGATTCCATCGCGATACTTCGCAAGTACTCAATTCTGATGGCGTTGTGGTATGTAAGATCTTTAGAGTTGGGAGAGTTTTTGGAGCTGATTTTTCTGAGTCATCTGGTTCTTCTCATTGTCTTGTTGCACATTCGACTTCTGAGCTTTGGAAGTGGCGTAGAAGACTAGGGCATATGAGTTTTGAGTTGCTTGCTCGTCTGAGTGCCCTAGGTCTGATCTGAGGATTGCCCAAGCTCAAGTTTGAGAACAATTTAGTTTGCACTCCATGTCGACATGGAAAAATTATTGCCGCCTCGCACTCGCTAGTAACCACAGTGATGACTGAACAACCCGGAGAGTTTCTCCACATGGACACTGTAGGTCCTTCTCGGGTTAGTTCTTTAGGCGGCAAGTGGTATGTGCTAGTTATTGTCGACGATTTCTCTCGTTACTCTTGGGTCTTCTTTCTTGCCGGCAAGGATGAAGTGTTTTCACACTTTCGAAGCTTGGCTTTGAGACTTTTCACTGAACTCCTTGGTGCATTGAAATTCATTCGAAGTGATAATGGCACTGAGTTCAAGAACAGTCTCTTTGTTGACTTTTGCATGGAGCATGGCATAGACCATCAATTCTCTGCTCCACGGGTTCCTCAACAGAACGGTGTTGTTGAGAGAAAGAACCGCACTTTGGTTGAGATGGCTAGGACGATACTTGATGACCACAAGACTCCTAGAAAATTCTGGGCTGAGGCCATGAATACTGCATGTTACATCTCAAACCGAATCTTCTTGCGCTCAATTTTGAACTTGACATCTTATGAGCTACATTTTGGGAGACATCCCAAGGTTACTCATCTTCGATTTTTTGGCTGTCGCTGCTTTATCCTAAAACGTGGAAATTTGGACAAATTTGAGTCGCGTTCTTCTGACGGAATATTTTTGGGTTACACTACACATGGTCATTCTTATCGTGTTTATAATTTGGAGACTAACACTATCATCGAGTCATGTGATGTGACTTTTCATGAATTGACCACCTCTGTTAGTTCTGCTCTTGAACAGGCAAATGAACACGACATGGAACAGACCATCTTCGAAGAAGATCCCGGAGATTTCGAGGATGAACCCCTACTACCCTCGACATCAACCCCTGAAGCCGACCCCGCTTCGACCACTTCGGCACAAGGTCCCGAAGCAACTACCTCGACATCGGTCATCTTGGACCACTCCAATGCACAAGTTGAGGGGGAGACTGCATCCCGCCGCGAGGCTCCACATCATGTTCAAAGGATGCACCCTCCCGAGCAGATCATTGGTGAGCTTGATCAAAGGGTAACACGTTCTCATGCTCATTTCATTGATTCCACTTTTGTTGCTTTTTTTGAGCCCTTAGATGTTAGTCATGCACTTTATGATTCTAGTTGGATCAATGCGTTGCATGAAGAACTTGAAAATTTTGAGAGAAATCAAGTCTGGACTTTAGTTGATCCTCCACCAAATGTTCATTTCATTGGAACAAAATGGATTTTCAAAAACAAACAAGGGGAGGATGGGACTGTAGTTAGAAACAAGGATAGACTTGTAGCTCAGGGTTATTCTCAATTAGAAGGGATTGATTTTACTGAAACTTTTGCACCTGTTGCTCGTCTTGAGGCCATTAGGATTTTGCTTGCATTTGCGGCATCCCGTGGTTTCAAACTATATCAAATGGATGTCAAAAGTGCTTTTCTTAATGGCTTCATAGGCGAAGATGTTTATGTAAAACACCCCTGGTTTTGAGAACCCTAAATACCCACATAAAGTCCTTAAACTTTATAAGGCTCTTTATGGACTCAAGCAGGCCCCTCGGGCATGGTATGATAGACTTAAGTCTTTTCTGCTTGAGCGGTGGTATTTGATGGGATCTATTGATAAAACCCTGTTCACTCTCAAGCATGGAAAATATTTCCTCCTAGTCCAGATTTATGTGGATGATATCATCTTTGGTGTCTCTTCTCATGCTTTGGTTGCCGAGTTTGCAGATGCCATGAGCAGGCAGTTCGAGATGTCCATGATGGGCGAACTCACTTTTTTCCTTGGTTTGCAAATCAAGCAAAGCAAACAAGGTACTTCGTCCACCATACGAAGTACACCAAGGACCTGCTCAAGAAGTTCGACATGGCTGATGTGAAGCCCCTTGCCACTCTAATGGCTACATCTATAGCATTGGATCCTGACGAGGATGGAGAAGCCGTAGATCAGAAGGAGTTCTGAAGCATGATCGACTCCCTCCTCTACTTGACTGCTACGAGGCCAGACATACACTTTGTGGTGTGTCTGTGTGCTCGTTTTTAGGCTTCACCACGAGCTTCGCACCGCCAAGCGGTAAAGCGCATTCTTAGGTATCTCAAACATACCCTTGAATTTGGCATTTGGTATTCTGCGTCTTCCTCTTTGTGTCTTCGAGGTTATTCCGATGCGGACTTTGCTAGGTGTAGAATTGATAGGAAAAGTACCTCTGGTACTTGTCATTTTCTGGGTACTTCACTGGTTTGCTGGTCTTCCCGCAAACAGTCTAGTGTTGCACAATCGATGGCTGAGGCCGAATATGTTGCTGCAGCTAGCTGTTGCTCTCAGATTTTGTGGATGGTTTCCACTTTGCGGGATTTTGGGTTAGATTATAAGAGTGTTCCACTTTTCTGTGATAACACTAGTGCTATTTGTATTGCAAACAACCCGGTTCAGCACTCCAGAACCAAACACATTGATGTGCGATATCATTTTCTTAGAGATCATAATGAGAAGGGTGATATTGAACTTCAATATGTTGATACCCAACACCAGCTAGCCGATATTTTCACAAAACCCCTCGATGCTTCTCATTTTGCCTACTTGCGTGGAGAACTTGGTGTTTGTCACCCTTACGGCATTTTGTGAGAGGGAGCAGATTTTGATTGTCTTGCATATGCTCATCATGTGTGAAATTGCATTTACATCTTTTGCCCTTATATGCCTGATTATAATTCATGTAATCATGTTAGCTCAGCTCTATTTAATATATCTAAAACATTATGTGCATGTTTTTTCTTTCCAAAATCAAATCATGCTCACTACTTAGTCTTGAATCTAGCATGTTTTGGCAGGACTGCTTTAGCTATCTTTTATCTGCTTGATAGCAAGACACCTTTTCTCTGGATGCTAAACATTGCAATTTGAACAATTGTATTCATGGATATTCATCAAGTGCTAAACAATTTGGTCACTAAATTAAAAAAAATCAAAACTCCATGATTTGCATGTTACAAGTGAAAAGATCCAGGTGGGTTTGTTTGTCGCACTACTCTATTCTCGACTGCTTACCATTGCACATTGGTCTGAACTGGGATAGTGTAGTGTATGCCAAAATCACTGCCTTAAGCTTCTGATGGCTTTTATGCCTAGGCTTGGCCTGATTGGAAAGTATAAGGTAGACGAACAAATAACCTCTGGCATTATGAAAAGAACAACAAACAATCATTGTTTTATCAAGTTTGCTTTCCATGCTCCACTTGAACTGGACTTGTCTGTCTAGAGTAGAAATTGACTAGCTTTGCGCAGTCCTTGTTTTTACTTGTCTAGTTACCTTGATTGAGTGGTGATGCTTTTATTTCAAAATGATAAAATCACATGTTGTCATCATGTTTTTAGAGAATGTTAAATTGAGCTGAGCACATGATAATTGGTATTAATGTTGACATATTTGTTGCTTTATGTGTCTTTGCAACTCTGCCCATTTTGAAGCTATGCATCTTTTACATGCTCCTCGATGCTTGCATTGCCAAAGGGGGAGAAATTTTTACGTTCTCTGCAGCAAGGGGGTAAAATAACTCAGGGGGAGTTTTATCTTGCAAAGGGAAAGATTTGCCGAACGGGCTTTTACTCTGTTGAAAAAGGGGGAGGAAAATTCTTTTGTCAAGTGACATGATTTGGCTCGTTTCTAAGTTTTTATGGTCACTTGTGTGCTGAAATTTTTCAAACTTTTCTTGAACTTGAATTTGGTTGTCAATTCACTCATCAAGGGGGATATTGAGAAACCAAGGGTTGGTTTCGGAGTCTGTGATGAGTGATTGACAGATTTTACCCTCTGTTCGAAGGGGTCCCTCCGAAGGGTTTCGTATGTTGTTTCACCGAAGGGTTCGATGGGCTTTGTTTGCTGCAGCTGTTGCAGCGGAGTGTGCCTGTCGGAGGGGTTCGACAGTACACGATGATTAGCTGTACCGAAGGGTTCGGTACTTTGGGCGGTACACCGGAGTGTGTATCGAAGGTTGTTTATCCGGAGAGGTCTCCGGGGTACTGGATACACTTGTCTGTCTGTCTATGGTGCGCAGGTGACTTCGGAGGCGACGGACGGTTTGTAGCAAGTGAACCTAGGTCAAGCGGGAGGCTTGATGCCAGGGGAGAAGGGAGCTCCGTCACGAAGGCTGCGAAGGGGTCGAGGTCAGACCTCGGGTCGAGGTGCGCCAGGAAAAGGCAGTAAGTGCGGAGTGTGGCTCTGGGTGAAGGTACTCCGAGACGAAGTCCTCAGAGGCGAGGCACTTCGAAGGGAACTCCGAATGGAGTGACTTCGGAGTATGGTGGATCAAGTCCTCAGCAATGAGGCAAGGTGTTCGAAGTGTGCTCCAGAGGGAGACACTCGAAGGTATACCCGACGAAGGTCTCAGAAGTCGAGGTGCATCGAAGGCATGGTCCGAGTGAGGATCGTCGAGGAGTGTGCTCTAGGAGAGACACTACGACGAAGTGCTCATGGAATGCTTCATGCGGAGGCCTTGGACGAAGGAGGGACTTCGAAGGGTGGTACTCCGAATGAGGGGCTTTGGAGTGAGGCTGGCTCCGGAGTGAGGCTGACTTGAGGTACTTCGGCCTTGCATGGCTTCGGTACACGGACTGACGGAGTTCGAGCTGGGAGAAGCTGCGAAGCCGTGGTGGTCCACTCCGAAGGTGTTGGTGCGAAGGCCCAGGGGCTTTGATGGCTTCGTCTCAAAACCGTCACTGTATCGAAGGCTGACTTTGGTGAAGCGAAGGCCGTCAGGCTCAAGGCTTCTCACCGAAGCTACCGCACCCCTCACGTGCGAAGGGGGGCTTCAGAAGGGTCCAAAACTGCAAAGGCTGACATCGTCTGCTCTGCAAAAGCTGGTGTTGTCCCCTCTGTGAAGCTGACAAAAGAAGCCTCCAAATAAAGTAGACTACTAGTTGTACCCCCCTGTTCTGATGAGACAAAACCGGTGTAAACCCTAGGGGTAAAGTAGTCTATTCACAGGACTGAATAGTGCTTATAAATAGTGGAGGCTGGCTAGGTCACATAAACACTTTGAGCAGTCATTTTTGAGCTCCTATGCTAGCCACCACATACTCTTGTATTCATCCTGTGAGTTCATTTTGTGTTCCCTGTTCAAGCAATGAAGCTTTGATTCTGTTTTCTTTTACTGCTTGAACTTGTATGCATACTTCTCTACATGCTTTGATTTCTCTGTGCACCATCTTCTTGTGAGTTTTTCTGGAGAGGTGTGTGAGAAGTCTGTCTGGGTGAAGTGTGTTTTTCAGTGTCTGTTCGCTCTTGTTCGCTCTGTGTAAACTGGAGGCTAGACCTCTCTGATTACCAGCGAAGCACTGTCTCTGTGCTGAATCGAAGCCCGTTTTCTTCCCTTGTCGATGTCCTCGGCGAAGTCTGTTCAGTGTGCGTTTAGACCTTCGAAGTACGAAGCCTAGCACCAGTTGCTGTCGCTGAGTATTTGGTCGAAGTCCGCAGAGGGAAGTCTGCTCTTGCTAAGGGTGTAGTGTGAAGCCTACTCGAAGGCACCCAGTGTGCGGAGCCTGCACTACCTTAGCAGAACAGATCGAAGTCCTCAGAGGGAACTCCGCTCTTACGAAGGGTGAAGTGCGAAGCCTGCTCGGAGCACCCTGTGTGCGGAGCCTCCACTGACTTAGCAGAGCTGAATTTTCGGGGTTGTGGGTAGAACGAAGTCTTCTTGGCTTCGAACTTTTGCTCCTTGCGAAGCCTGATTTCGGAGCTGTGAAATACCTCCGAACCAAAACTTCGAAGGGTGTGTTCGAAGCCTGTTCCACAGAAGACAGAAGTAAAACATAAGGCTATTTTTAGTCTAAAATTTTAAAAGCTCCCATTCACCCCCCTGTGGTCGCCGTTTCCGGTCCAACACAATGAGAGCAAGCTCTTCATCATCCAGAGTATCCACCTGCTCCTTAGTGACGGAGACCAGGGAGGACAAAGCAAAACCATCTGCAAGAACACAGGTGCCAGATGTGCTTGGTTCTGCAGTGGTGCCACGGCTAGTGCTAGAAACCAATGCCAATGGTTGTGGCAAAGAGTTTCTGTGCACTGCAAGAGATGCCTTGGCAATCTCTGTGGACTTTAGCTTGCTGAAGAGCTCATCACAGGTCAATGTGTCATAACCTGTGGACTCCTCAATGCTGGATATCTTCACTTCCCATATGCTACGATCAAGAGCGTAGAGAAGCTTGATAGCCCTGTCGTGATCATTGTAAGCAAGCGTCCCGTTGGACCGCAAGTTACTCACTATCGCATCAAAGCGAGAAAACATGGCATCTATAGATTCACCAGGTGCCTGCACAAACAGCTGATACTGTTGATTGTATGTGCTTTGGCGCCTGGCCTTAATCTGTGTAGAGCCCTCATGAAAAATAGTGAGAGTGGTCCAAATTTCCCTAGCTGTCCTAAGGTGCTGCACCCTATCAAACTCACTTCTACTCAAACCAATGAACAATATGTTTCTAGCTTTTGAGTTAGAATTATACTGATCTTTTTCTGTTTGAGAGGTGAGGGTTTCAGGGATAGAGTATTGTGAGTCCACAATCTCCCAAATTGCATTTCCTTGGCTTAGCAAATAAGCCTCCATGCGCACCTTCTAGTATGCAAAATCAGTCCCATCGAACAGAGGTATTTTACTAACTCTGTCCATGTCGCCAACAGATCACAAAACCAGTTAAGGTCAACTGGTGATCTTAACCTGCTTTGATACCAAATGTTGGACCATAAATGGTGACATAGAGGGGGGTGAATGGGAGATTTTAAAATTTCAGGCTAAAAATAGCCTTCTGTTTTAAAAAACAGTCTACTGCGGAACAGGCTTCGAACAAACCCTTCGGAGGTCTGGTTCGGAGGTATTTCATAGCTCCAAAACCAGGCTTCATGAGGAGAAAAAGTTCGAAGTCAAGAAGACTTCGCTCCTCCCACAAACCAAAAACTCAACTCTGCTAAGTCAGTGCAGGCTCCGCACGCTAGGTGCCTTCGAGCAGACTTCGCACTTCACCCTTCGCAGGTGGAGATTTCCCTCTGCAGACTCTGACTAGATACTCCGCACTAGCAATTGGTACTGGGCTTCATATTTCGAAGGTCTAAACGCACACCGAACAAGTTTTGCTAAGTGAAGAAAAACAACCCTAGACTATAGACTACTCAGTGTTTCGCTAGTAAATATTGAGGGGTTACCTCAGTTTACACGGAGCAAAAACCACTGAAAAACACACACTTCGCACGCACACACCTCTCACACACTTCTCCAGAAGAGAACTAGTGCACAAACTTAACTCAGAAAGAAATGGTGCATAGAGGAATCAAAGCATGCAGTGTAACACAGAATACAAGTTCAAGCATTGAAAGAAGAACAGAATCAAAACTTCATTGCAGGAACAGGGAACACAAAATGAACTCACAGGTCTGAATACATGAGTGTGGCGGCTAGCACATGAGTTCTAAAATGGCTGCTCAAAGTGTTACTCAGGCCTAGCCAGCCTTCACTATTTATAGGCACTATTCAGCCCTATGAATATACTACTTTACCCCTAGGGTTTACATTGTTTTTGTCTCTCTCAGACAGGGGGTACAAATGGTAGTCTACTTTATTTGGAGGCTTCTTTTGTCAGCTTCGCAGAGGAGACAACATCAGCTTTTGCAGAGCAGACACGATCAACCTTTGCAGTTTTGGAGCCTTCTGAAGCCCCCTTTCGCACGCGAGGGGTGCGGTAGCTTCGGTGAGAAGCCTTGAGCCAAACGTCCTTTGCTCCACCGAAGTCAGCCTTCGATACAGTGATGGTTTTGAGCCGAAGCCATCAAAGCCCTTGAGCCTTCGCGTCATCACCTCCGGAGTGGACCACCATGGCTTCGCAGCTACTCCCAACTCGAACTCCGTCAGTCCGTGTACCGAAGACATGCATGGACGAAGTACCTCAAGTGAGCCACACTCCGAAGCCCCACCTTCGGAGTACCACCCTTCGAAGTCACTCCTTCGTTCAAGGCCTCCACATGAAGCATTCCATGAGCACTTCGTCGCAGTGTCTCTCCCCGAGCACACTCCTTGACAAACCTCACCCAGACCATGCCTTCGATGCACCTCGACTTCTGAGACCTTCGTCGGGTGAATCTTCGAGTGCCTCCCTCCGAAGCACACTTCGAACGCCTTGCTTCATTGCTGAGGACTTCATCCCGGGGTACCTTGAGCCGGAGCCACGCTCTGCACTCTCTGCCTTCGCCTGGCACACCTTGACCTGAGGACCGACCTCGACCCCACGCAACCTCCGTGACTGAGCTCCCCTCTCGCCTGGCATCAAACCTCCTGCTTGACCCAGGTTCACTTGCTGCGAATCGTCTATCGCCTCCGAAGTCACCTGCACACCACAGACAAACAAAAAAGTGTATCCAGTACCCCGGAGACCTCTCCGGGCAAACAACCTCCGGTACACACTCTGGTGTACCGCCCAAAATATCGAACCGTTCGGTACAACCAAGTCATCATGTACTATTAGACCCCTCTGACAGTCACACTCCGCTGCAATAGCCGCAACAATTGAACCCACAGAACCCTTCGGTGAAACAACCTCCGAACCCCTTCGGAGGGACTCCTTTGAATCCAGAAGATAAAACTTGTCAATCACTCATCACATACTCCGAAACAAACCCTTGGTTTCTCATCATGCCTCGCAATATATCGGCCCCAGCTATCATTAGACTTGGTGCTAAGCGGTGGGTTGGTTTGGAACGAAAGAAGAAATGGTTGGCCGATGAATCGATTTCAAGACAAGTCAAGAAGAATACGTCAAACAAAGTGGGACTCCTTGGCCCATGACCAAAAGTGAAGGTGTTCAAGGCATCAGACCAAAAATAGCAAGAGGCGACCAACATAGGCAAAGGCAGATGCAATGCCCAATGTCAGTCTCTTCCCAATAAGCACGGTAGGTGGCCGATACCCTAAGGTACTAGTCGTGCCAACCAGGAAGAGATGGAGGAAAAGACTTAAAACTAGATTCCTAGTCGGAGGAAAGCATAGGGGAGTATTTAAAGGGGATTCAATAGGTTTCGACATTTATAAAGTCTGTGGGATTGGGATTACCCAAAGGGCCCAGATAGTAACAAGAGGGATGTGTGACTATGGGTATCAAAACTTGGTTCTGCGGGTTCTATAGAGAAGGAAGCAAAAAGAAACAGTACAAGAAAAGAGGAATAGTGAGTAAAAGTGGCAGATGAACCAAGAAGGACTGAAGAACAATGAAATGAGGAGAATATCGAAAGCTTACCTCTGGGATCACGTTGATGGTGACCATCATTGGCATTGCCGGCGTGTGGGATCAGTGAAGAAGATGACGAGTGGCGGCGGTCGCGAGTGGCACCGGAAGTAGATGGCGGTGAGCTCGGGGGCAAGAGTAAACAATGGGCAGAAAGCGTGTAGAAGAAAGGTGGAGTGACCGGGGTACTTATAAAGCAAAAGGCGACTCCTCGACAACAGGGTCAAATTGATCCCGCCGGGTCTAGTGGGGGCCATATGCAATGTTCGACAAAAGGTAATCATGAGTACAGTTTTCAAAGCATCGAGATCTTTGCAGGCCCGAGATTAGAGGAACCGAATGGACGAGGAAGAAGAAGCAGAATGTGAGGAGAAAATTATGGAGCCAGGACCCAGGGGCAAAAAGTTATAAAGCACTACAAGGTGAAAGGTTTCGGCTACAATTAATGAGTGTGAAAAGGTGTCACGGCTAGACGTTTGAAAGACGCGATGGCAGGGGGCGATGATGGCCGGTAATTTCAAAGCATCAACCATTTAATGCTCCGAAACCAGGGGCATGTGTTGACGCCAAGATTTAGCATGATCCAGGACCACTAGAGAAGACACACAGTCAACAGTAGTCAAAGAGGGGTCCGGTCAAAGGTGGTCAAAGAAGCCCATCCATATTGTTATAATATGACAGAACATGCAGAAGACGATGAAGGAGAGAGAAGATACATATGATCTAGAATCAATTACAATGTGGATTACTTGGAGAACAAGTCTCCGGACTATAAATATGTATCTAATTAGCTAGTTTACATACACAATCAATCCCTACAAACTACTACTTTCGGTGCATCGCCACCCTTGGATTCGAGTCCCGCCACCCCGACGATCACATCGATTAAGGTTTTTTCTTCGAGACTGCATCATATCGATCTCTTGAGGTGTTAGCCCAATTGGTGTGATCACTAGGTTTATCTTGGTATATTTTGCTAGGTCTAAGGTTGTATCAGCTTTGATCTCTTTGATTGATGTGAATAAGGTGTCATAGTTTAAGGCTTCATCGGTTAAATCCGACATCTTGATCTATTATATTCTATTCATGTTATGTACCATTCATCGAAATAAAGTATGCTTGACGCGTTGAAGTGTTATTGACTTATCGTGATTAATGACTATTTCAGTTAGGTATGATCTTGTAGTTACGGTAATTTAATGATATGAATGCGTTGTTTGGCATGCTTGCTTTAGTTTCTATAGGAGTACAAGACAATAGGTTATCTCTATTTCTACGCTATGTCCCATCTCTGTATGGAAGGCACTCATCAGCCTTGAGCTGCAACGATATAATCTTATCGGTCGATAGAGTGTTCAACCTGATAGCGTGGATGTGGTCATCGGTCCCATGGCCGATAGGCGCGTTTATTCCTGCTCACTTTATTCTCATCAAAGTCATCAACTTGACAACCGATCGGTGTTACTACTATTGTTGTATTTTATGATTCCTTATCAGTTGCAGGAGCAAACTGATTGGCACGCTCAGAATCTCTTTTTTTCTAAGATTATAGGACCTACACTAGAATAAGTAGAAGGCCACGTGTGTGACCAAAAACTACACCAACATGTGTGCATGATTTTCTTTGATGATACACATGAAAAAAAATGGAAGTTTGCATGCATGTGCAGATTTTCTAGTGAAATATACATGCATGCGTGTGCTTATCTCTGATAGGAGCACGTGAAAAAAATTAAGTCTACATATATGATATATGTTCTAACGAAATGGAAAGATGGTACTGATGCAATGATGGAAACAGAAATGACCTAGGTCATTCTATTTAAATCTCAACCGTTAGATCATATAAAATGAACGATCTACAATGATTTGGGGTATCGTAATTATGCACCTTTGTAGTTTGTACCAAACCATGGGGTTTACGAGCATATGCACAACAGCATGCACCAGCAACTCAGCAAAAATCACCCTCAAGTATAAACCAATTTAGTTGCCTTGCCTTGTTGGGTGTTGGTTGTTCATCTCTTCGAGCTTTATGTTTTTGGACCGAGATCTCATCACCCAACTCAGGTACATAATTGGCTGACACTCTCTTGCTTTCGGCTGCTACCAGCTTCACACTAACTAGTGTCGTATATTGTAAATGACAATGCTTTGGTTAATTATTTGTGTTTTCATATGTGTTGGGTCATATTTTATAGCAAAAATTGTATCATATTTAGTGATATATGTTTGTATAATTATCTTAGATAGACTCATTATACAATAGTATATACATATTTATATGCAGTCATCTTAATTAAGCTTAAATGTCTGCTTGGACTTCATAAAACTTCTAGCTCCGCTATATATATCTAAGCAGAACAAAGGTACATACACGTGATGCGGACATTGTTATCACCATGGTTAGAGTTGGGACTTGGGCTAGATTTTTTTTAAAACCGGCCCAAAGAACGGAGGTCCAGCCCGCACAAAGCACGACCCGATACGGCCCACGGATGGGTCGGGCCGGCACGACCTATACAAGGGCTGGACATGGGCATGGGGGTTAGGCTCAGTCGGCGGTACGGGTATGACTCATAGAGTGGGCCATGCCTAGGCTGGCCCAGCACGGAAAGGTCCATGGATTGAGAAGTTATATGCGTCCATAGCCCATAGGGAGGAGACATCTTATAATGAAATAGAAGAACATTACATCCTATTATTAAAAATAAAAAATCTATAAATTACTATTTGAATATACCTTGCTCTATATCATGTGTAGGACAAACCAAAATTTGAGTCATTCATGTACAACACAAATAAAAATGTGAACATATATGATCGAGAGTAAAGAAAATAGTATTAATGAACAAGTATCATATGTAAATTATTAATGAAATTCCTTTTACCTTAATTTTTCGAAGTTGTTCTATTATTTTACGTGAACTAGAATTTTCATTATTCAAAAATAAATTAAATATATATTTCTATAACCCTAATAAGAGACAATATAACAATACAAAGTTACGGTTGTTTCTATAGCCCAGCATGACCCATAAATTTATTGGGTCGAAACGGTCCAACCCATTTTAGGTCCTGGCCTAAAGGGCCCGGGCCGGCCGCCATCTTGGCCTCCGGTGCCGAGGTCATCCGCGTCGTCATAATCCCGGCCGCGTTCTCTGAAACGAGCAACCAGGTCATCTCACCGGCTGAGCAGTCACGGGAGCTCGTAGAGGGAGGTAATACCGTCGTCGCCACTGCCAACTTCGACGACTCCGTGAAGCCCGCCGCTACTGTACGTTTTTGCCCGCCGCTACAGTGGGTGTTTGTAGTAGTGTGCGGCGACGATGATGGCGGCGGCCGACTAGGTCCTCTCCTTTGATGGTGTTCGACTCTGATAGGATGAGCAAGCGGCGAGTCTGCCGAGAGTCTGACCCGATACACAACAAGTACTCACTCGTTCCATGATCAATGCTGTGTAGATCAGACAAAGTGTCAATTCCCTGTCTCTAATTTCTTCTTCTTTTTCTTGCTCCTTTAGTCTTGAGGTCTAAGTTGTTCTTCTACCTTGTGGAGTTCAACCTACTCCCCCACCGTCCATGCCCTCTCCTCCTCCCTCACCCGCCACAGCGTTGCCCTCCTCGACCACCAAGAACATGGCCAAAACTTCTTTCCATAGCAGAGCAACCAAGAACATGAAGGTAGGATCTAAAGGTTACGCCTTGCAGTTGCAAAAGTTTGTTGATCAGGAGGAGGAGGTGCCAGTGCCACCGGCTGGCCGCAATAGTGGTAACGTCGTGATCTAGCTGGAGTACACCGCGCCCAATGATAGTGGGAATGTCGCGACACTGGCTACGGAGCCATCATCAGTTCAACATCAGCATGACGTGGCGCTAGCCGACAGACGGATCTTCATTGATGGAGGAGCAGGAGCTTGACGACATAGCCATGTAGGAGTTCTTAAGAACCAAAATTAATTATATTCCATGATTAATGGATTAAGCAATATAAACACTACACATTGTTGCATTAACTCGGGCCTTTTTGTCTAATTCTCTCGGTATTTGCAACTAATGTACTTTGCTATGCGAGACAAGAATCGTGTGGTCATTTTAACTAGATTTAAATTTCTCTTGTATAAAACTGGCTTTGTCATTTCGAACAGATATTGTCTTGTCTTTGCCTGGTTGCTTCCTGAGTCATTGTATAGTTCCCTTTTTAACTTGATAATCTTTATTAATTGTTCCTTTTAGTTTTGCTCAGATGCATTGGTACGTCATTGTTTCCTTACTTTTTTTGTTTAACTCATATTTTTTTCTTGATATTCTGCTCGACAAATTTCAGTGTTATTATGTGGCATTAGCCCATGAGTATTGTCCGACATTCATTTTACATTGTTTAGTTACTTCTCTAGTTAGTTTGTGACCCAAATGACCAATGGTATCTAGCAGATGGGGTTTCAGGTCCTGGTGATCTATTGTGAATGTGTTAACTGGTACCAATATGCATCATATGATACCAAAATGCATCACATGCGCCATATTTTTCAATTCAAAGGTAAACACATGTACAATAATACTAACTGGTACATGTTTGTATCATATAAAGCATGTATGTACCATGACGGAAAAATATGATATCCTGTTAGGTATGATACCTATCAAATGCAAAACCAATCAAATGCATATAATGAAACAATAGAAAACGACTGATACTCATCTATTGTAGTAAAAAAATCTGATCAGTGATAACCTAAAACAAATGTATGACATGAAAAAAAGAATATGTAACATATACTTCGGTTTGTGTGGTGCGGTCAACGCTCACGTTTGTTGCATGGTGTGTATTACCCGCACTCTCCTCGTTAGCCCCCATCCACATACAGGATTTTAACAATGTTACAAACCTATGAAATAAAAATATTAGCACGAGTACTATGTAATCTGACATTGGAACAACATTGTACCATACGGTACAAATTTGTACCGAATGGTATAAATTTATATTGTATAAAACAAAATTGTATCAGGTTTTTTCCTACAGTAAAACTTTGGTTTTTCAACAGCAAGACCATAAATAACAACAAACAAACATTAATACATAACAGATATTATACTCTGCCATATCAGGACAAACAATTACTATGTTTTGTTGTTTGGTACAAACTATGTAACAATCAAAACAAAAATGAGGAACTAATTTAGTGAACGAGAAGTCTAGGTGTTTATAGCAAAAAATGACATTAATGGCCAAGATTGTCAAAATATCAATTTTAGTAATTTGGGTCGAAAATACGCAACTCCTGTTACAGGCCGAAGCCCTTAAGTGCCGAAGGCCCACCTGCGTGGGGCTTCGGGAGCCTTTTAGCGGCCTGCTCCAGCGGCCTGCTTAGGCCCGAAGCTTTGGCCCGAGGAGCACACTTCGACGGGCCTACCGTAGGCCCACTTAGGGTAGGCTTCGGATAGGAGTCAGATACAGATTCAGGTTGTTTTTATCTCTAATCTTGATTAGGCCGAATCTTATCAGATTAGAGTTAGAGATAAGAAGAATAGCCCCTATAAATATAGGGGTGAGGCCGGTTCATAAGACCCCCGAACACAGATCAACTCTTCAAACCCTAGTTTAAAATGTACCTTACTTTTATTTACTTCCCGCATTAGATCAGTACACCTTCGTGGGTTTGCATTGGAAGCCCTCCGTCGGCCACGCCGTAATTGTGGTAAGCCTTGTTGGTTCGTCTATGAATCATCTGTTAATCTATGTAACAGATTTATATCACCTTGTTATCTCGCTTGTGAACCATCCGTTAATCTACGTAACATATTGCTACCCTTCGTTTTGCATACTACTATACTTGGTAATTCGGTCTTTAGGCCGAATTGGCACTTGATCTTCGTTCTGCTACAGGATTCATGTTCGGAGCCCCTTCGCCGAAGGTTTCCGGAGCTGGGAAGCTGGTTTCAGAGGATGTTGGAGCACCCTTCGGTAAGTCTTCGTTTCGTCCGTCCGTGCCGGATCTGTCACACTGTTGTCAGTCTGGTTGAGTCCCGCGCACCGAAGCTACTTCGCATCAGGGTTTCTTTGCACCGGAGTCACGCCAGCGCTCCACAATGGACTTCATCGCGCCAGCGCTCCGCGTTCGATTTTGTCGTGCCAGAGGCTTCGCACCGAACCCTGTCGTTCGAAGGCAATTTTTCGTCGTGATCTGTTCAGAGCCTATTTTCGGTCAAATCAATCCGAATGGTGAAGGTTACCTTCGGTGCATCCTTCGCACCAGCCATCAAAGGCCCCCCTTCGGTGACCCTTCGCACGGCACACTCCGAAACAATCAGGCTCCGTTCTTCCGATTGGTTTAGTTTATCTATATATTTTGGTTAATTGGATTATTTCTTTGTGATCTGATTACCTGGCGACTCCATTCCCCTTGCCACTGTTAAGGGTAGTCAGAACATGATGGCAGTGTTGTGTTACGCTTAGGATTATCCCTAAGTATTCACACGCTTTTGGATCGTCGAACTGGCCCAAGTGCGAGGACACATTTTCGTGTCAACACACTTTTTGGCGACTTTGCTGGGAAAGACTATGCCAACATGACACGTGCGTCTACATCGGCCGCAAGTACCTCTACAAAGACTACTACGTCTACAACGCCGATGGATCCCATGGGGGGCACAGAGATCAACAACCGCAATATCATTATGACCACCCTAACAGATATCCCCAAGGAAGGTCAGGCAGAGATCGAGGCAAAGATGAAAGAACTCTGAGATCTCATGCTCGGGAGCTACATCAAGACACGCGTGGGCTTCATCAAGAGCAACGTCAACATCCCCGACCTCACCCGGACTCAGGTAACACTAGTGTCACCTCCTTTATCTTCTTTAGAGATTGAGCAAAAGATAGCTGCATCTGTAGATCAAGTTGTTAGTGCTTCGCTAGCCAACTGTCTAGATTCGGCAGTTAGCTCTCAGGTAGAGGCAACATTTAGAAGGTTCGGCTTTATCGAGGTCATTCTTCCAACTCCAATCGCTAGCGCACCCCCGGTAAATCACATTTTAGCAGAACCGACAGTAGTACTGGCAAAGCTATCACATCTCCGGCCTCAACATCTATGGCCGAGACAAGCCACTACACTTACGGCCAAGCTAACCCTACTTATTATGCGTCGCTTCCACCTACACCTGTGCTAGCTTTTCTCGCGTTGCCTACACCGCGAGCTCCTACGCAACTGCATAGGCTCGAGCACGTCATATACCTTGAGCCAACATGGTAGGAGGAGCCCCACGGCCGACACACCAACATACCACCACGTGTCGTGCCCCCGCATGAGATACACGCACAGGTAGGAGGCCAGGACGACATTGAGGAGCACATCCGCACACTATTTAGAGTGTATCGACTTCGTGCCTCGGGATCGGGCTAGGATTTACCAAAAACCGTACCCCGATCACTTCGATACCATACCCTACCCTCACGGCTATAGAATCCCTGAATTCACCAAATTTGACGGCGAGGGTAACAAGACCACACTAGAGTATGTCAGCTAATTCTTAGCACAATGTGGAGAAGCTAGTGGGTCAAGCGCATTAAAACTTAGATTGTTTTCCCTTTCGCTATCTGGCACTGCTTTCACTTGGTTTTCGGCACTTCCATCGAACTCCGTCCAAACATGGGCCCAGTTAGAACAAAAGTTCCATGACTATTTTTATACGGGTGAGATAGAACTTAGGCTTTCACACTTGACATCGATCAAATAGAAATTTAGCGAGAGTGTCTCTAAGTACGTCAAGCGCTTTAGAGACACTAGAAACCGATATTTTAGTCTCAATATTTCGGAAAGGGATTTGGTGGATCTAGCTTTTAATGGGTTGCGTTCTGAGATTAAAGAAAGGCTAGATAACCAAAACTTTTTAGAGGTCAGTTAAGTCCTACAGTAGGCTCTGGTCCAAGAAGGCCGAGCCAAGGATAAAAATTCATTAAAACATTTAACAAGCCTAGAGCCGAAGTTCACATCATGGAGCACTCCGACGAGGAAGAGTCGGAGGAAGAGGATTATTCGGTTGACATGTATGCGGTCGAATGGGCTTTGAATAGTAAGAGCAAGCCTGTCACTTGTTCTGAACTACGGTTGTCTCCCACTAAGAGCTGGCCCAACGAAGTTAAATACTCTTTTGATGTGACTAAATGCGATAAAATATTTGATTTCCTCTTGAAGAGCCAGCTTCTCAGGTTGCCCAACGGCCAGGTCATCCTGACCACCGACGAACTAAAGAAGCGACCCTACTATAAGTGGCATGATTCGCATTATCATTATAATAATGACTGCAATGTTTTCCATTAGTAGGTTCAATCGGCCATAGAAGAAGGACGATTAAAGATAAATTCTAGTCCGAAGATGAAGCTGGACAAAGACCCCTTTCTCGTGAACACCATCAACCTCGATGAGAAGAAGGTGCTGATTCGGCCAGAACAGTCCGAGTCATCTAAGGGGAAAGCGATCGTTATTGGAGAATCACGCACACGCACACTCGTACCAAAGAACCCTGAAGTGGGAGTGTGGAAAAACAATATCGATGCGTCTTCTTCGGCTAGGGCTCACAAAAAGCCGAAGGTAACATACCAGATGCCGTGGAATAAACACTAGAAGAAGGCCGAGAAAACAGGCACCCGACCAAACGTGCTAAGACAACTGAAGGGGCCAAGACAACCACACCCTTCGGAGGATAGGTTCGGACCCCAAAAGCCGAACCCCCCGAAGGGTGAGTTCGGACCCCAATGGCCGAACCCCCCTCTTGGTGAGTTCGAACCCCAGTGGCCGAACCCACCTCCGCTCTAGGTGAACCCCCGGTGGGAGAGCTCGGCCTGCAATGGCCGAACATACCTTCAGCCTGACGGGACCTTTCACTGATATGGTCCGTAATGCCTTCGACGTGGCCGAACCCCCCTTCCGGGCAATGGGTTTGGCTCACAGTGGGCGAGGCCGCTAGAACCGCCAATCCCTCTGCCATACTACTGGACAGGATCCTCGTGGGCTCCGAACTACACCTCACTGTCGGAGTACCCTTCACAGCATAATGTTGCCCCTGTTTTCCTTCATAGTGTTATGATTGGCAGGGACAAGTGGACACGGCGAAGGGAAACATTTTCCACAGGTTGTCCATGGTACCTCCGAATCGACTCACGTAGGACGAAGCCAAGGAGGATGGGCACGAAGAGGTGAAGGAGAGGGAGTCCAAAGCTATCACAGTCAGGGTAGGGTCTCAGGAAGTCCAATCCCGAGGGCCACCTCACCGAAGCACGACGAAGGTAAGTCCCCTAGTCTAGCCGAGGCCATCACCGGGGCCCGGCCCGATAGCGAGGCCGGTTCGACCGACAGGGTACAGGGAAAGGTTTTTTCCAAGCGCAAAGATTATGAGGCCGACCAGGGTAGTTCCTGTTCGGCAAAAAATCGTAGGAACAAGTTGGTGGCGCCCGGTACTAAGCCACAACCATCTTGGGCACCTCCGGGCATGTCCAAATCACAGAAGAGGTACCTACAACGTTTGTGGTCACAGGAGATGTGCGAGAAGAAGGCCGAGGACGAGAGAGATGCCATCTTTGAGGAAACCTGCCCTCGACTAGTCATGAAGCAAGTATGGAAGCTCAAGATGGTTGAGGCGAACAACCCGACTCCCGTTCCAAGTGATGACGATGACGACATGCTCAATGTTGACTACACGCTCGTCTTCGAGGGGCCCGCACCTCAAGCAATGGACATAAACGTTGTCATACTTTTCGCCGAGTTTGCACTACCACGAGACAAGCCCGAGGTCGCTCAGTTGAGCCTCGGCCCATGAAATTCTATTTTCGAGAAGCCCGAGGATACAACTCGTCACCTAAAGCCCCTCTACGTCAAGGGGCACATTGACGGGAAGCCAATCTCCAGGATGCTTGTTGACGGTGGCGCCACTGTCAATTTAATGTTGTACTCTCTTTTGAAGAAGCTCGGTAGGGGCGAGGAGGACCAATAGAAAACCAACCTAATGCTCAACGGATTCAACGGCGAGAGCTCCGAAGCAAAGGGTGTACTCTCCCTGGAGTTGACGGTGGGCAAAAAAACATTACCGACGGCGTTCTTTGTCGTCGATGTGCAAGGTAACTATAGTGTGCTACTTGGGCATGATTGGATTCATGCAAATTGTTGCGTTCCATCTACTTTGCACCAGTGCCTGCTGCAGTGGGACGACGATGATGTGGAGATCATACCGGCGGATACTTCGGCCCAAGTAGCATTGGCCGATGTATCTATCAACGTCGTCCATGATAAGGTAGAGACCTCTCGGATTACGACTTCGTTAGCATGTCCGGGGACGTTTTGTACCCATGTCTATGAAGCCGGCTAGTGTAGCGCGACTATTTCTAAACTAGTAGGCATGTATAGTAAGAGCAATCTTGATTGGCTAAAGTCTCACGTGGAGCAATATCGGTCTTCTAAAGACGGTATTGCCGAAGCTATTGAAGATTTTAGCGAGGTAGAAAAGTTAGGTCAAGGTTTCGCGTCAATCGATCCTTTACAAGAGGTCGATATAGGCAATGGTAGCATTCCAAGGCCGACTTTTGTAAACAAAAATCTACAAGCCAGCGAATAGGCCGAAGTAATAAAGTTACTTCGGTCATATGTTGATTATTTCGCATGGGAATATAGTGAGATGCCCGGACTAAGACGCAATGTGGGATCAGAATGGCAACTAGAGGGGGTGAATAGGCGCTTCGACAAATTCTTGCGAATATGATGGCCTTTTCAAATCACCCAATGCACCTCTAAATGAACAAGCGGAAGCAGTTGTAGTAAAGACTCCGATAAAAATAGATGCTATCACCCTCCTATCTGATACTATGTCAAATGATAGATTGAGGGATCACCAGCACTGAATTTGCACACACAAAGACTGCACTTTAAAAATATCTATGAAACTTTTTCTGTTCTATACAAAAGACTCGCATAAAAAACAATTTCAAAATGGGCTTGGTAGAACATGTGCTTGACAGTACATGCGGTTGTTAATGGCGAAAAGCATCACTGCATATGGCAGCACATGATCGGCAATCTAGGAAAGAAAAGGAAGGGAGAAAAATGTTTCTAGATTCAACTTTCAGTCTTCAAGATTTTCAGCAAATGACCACCTTCCAAAATTTTATAGCATATAGATGAGACAAAACTATATGTAGATGTGTTCAGAACCTTTTGCAAACTTCAAACATGGAACCCTTGAAACTTGGACAACAAAAGTTATGTAGAACTCAGGTCCAAGAACAGTACCAAAATAGATCAAAAATCGACTCAAAGATTGAATCCAGACTGAAAACAGAAAACTTGGCAGAAATCAGCAGTTTTCAGAACATTTTAGGCACTTTGTCGGACAAGAAAATATATGTAGCAGTGGTCAAAACCTTTATAAAATTTCAAACATGGAACCCTTGAAACTTGGACAACAAACATTATGTATAACTTAGGTCCAAGAACAGTACCAAAATAGATCAAAACTCACATCAAAGATTGAATCCAGACTGAAGACTGAACTCAATCAGCAGAAATCAGAAGTTTCCAGAACTGTTTAGGCACGTTGTTGGACATAAAAATATATGCAGCAGTGGTCAAAAACTTTTGCAAACTTCAAAAATAGAACCCTGGAAACTTGTACAACAAAAGTCGTGAAGAACTCATGTCCAAAAACAGCATCAAAACAGTTCAAAACTCAGCTCTAAAAGTGAATCTGAAAAGGATGAACAGTACCTGCACTGAAAGCTCCAGATGTTTTTGCTTGATCCGAATGATGAACATTAAGCACGAAATTAAGAACAGAAAAAAGGCTAGAATAAAATAGAAATTGTGGTTAGTAGCCCCCAAAATTTTCAGCTGAAAGAGTCTAATGACAGCCACAACAGTCATACCAATCCTAGGCCTTTGGGTCCTTTATATAGGCAAGCCCACAAAGGAAAACCCCAAAATGCCCCTATGATTTAATTACAAATTAATACATAAAACTAATTAAACCTGAAATACCCTTTGGTATTTTTCAGAATTAAAATCCAGAAAAATACACAAAGAATATACCTAGTTTATTACAACACTTAAACCTATACTTTTAATATATTTTTAGAATTTTGACAATTCTGAAAAATACTAAAAGTTTACACTTAATCTAAATAACTAAATGAAAATAAACTCCTAATTATTGGAATTTAAAAACATTTAGAGATGAGACGGTTTTCAGCAAAAACCGATAAAGCCTCCTCGATCGCCGACATGTGACGCCAATCTGTGAACTCGACCACCAGCAAGTCTCTCCCGCTCTCGATCCCCTCAAGCCGCCTGATCACTTGCACTGGCCTCCCTTTCGCTGACTTGACCGTCACGTTGTCTCGACCATCCGTCCGTCCACGTCTTGCTCTATCTCCTCGTGCACTCCTGAGATCATCTCCAACTTCACCTGACATCCTTGATCCTCTGGCATCGAGCTCCCTGCTCGACCCTTAATCACCCGCTATTGACAGTTGGTTAGAATCTCCACCCTACACACATGAGACAAGCCAAAACATGAAACGCGGTGCACACCGATCCCCTCGGCATCCACTTTCCATAACCACACATCGATCCCATCGATGCAATCAAACCATCACTCACTCATTCACCAGATCGCTCAACCTTGTCAATCACTCATCATAAAGACAGAAACTACAGTGCGACCTCTCTTGGTTTCACACGTGAGATCATAGAGCATCGGGTGCATACCAAACCTAGGTTTAGGCCTTATAAACAACCCCTCGTCGCTTTAATTCGTCCGTGTATGACCGAGTTAAAGAGGAGATAGAACGATTGCTCAAGGCTGAATTTATTAGGCCATGTAGGTACGCTGAATGGGTTGCTAACATTGTTCCTATAGAGAAGAAGGGGAGCGGCAAAATATGAGTCTGTATTAATTTCAGGTATCTGAACAAGGCCACTCCAAAGGACGAATATCCCATGCTGATAGCCGACATGTTGATCAACGATGCTTCAGGACACAAGGTACTAAGTTTTCTTGATGGCAACACTGGTTATAATCTAATTTTTATGGCCGAAGAGGATGTCTACAAGACAGCCTTTCGATGCCCTGGTTTTGTCGGCTTGTTTGAGTGGGTTGTCATGACTTTTGGTTTAAAGAATGTTGGCTCTACTTATCAACGTGCTATGAACCTGATCATGCATGACTTGCTAGGAGTTATGCTAGAAGTCTATATAGATGATGTTGTGGGTAACCATTTGGCCGATTTGAGAATTGTTTTTGATAGGATGCGTCAGTACGGATTAAAAACGAACCCACTCAAGTGTGCATTCGGCATGTCAGCGGGCAAGTTCTTAGGATTCATGATTCATGAAATAGGTATTGAAATTGATCCTAAGAGGCTTGAAAAGATTAGGAACTTTGAATCGCCGACGTGCAAGAGAGATGTGCAAAAGTTGCTAGGCAAAGATGAATTATTTGCATCGCTTTATATCTAACTCGTCTGGTAAGATTGATGCTTTTGTCCCTATACTCCAGTTAAAGAACAAGGTCGAGTTCATTTGGGGGGCAAGTCAACAAAGCGCCTTCGAGAAGATTAAAGAGTGTTTGTCATCACCGCCCGTGGCAAGAGCACCAAAAGCTGGGATTCCGTTTCGGCTGTACATTGCTGTAGAAAATAGCATAATAGGAGCCATGCTAACTCAAGAGGTGGAGATAGATCTTGACTCATTAAGATTTCTTAAGCAAGATGGCTTATCGGTCGATGAATATGAAACTCTTTTGAAGGATAATTTGGAAGAGGTGACCGATAAGAGGTTAAGGACTCTAGAAGCTATAGAAAAAGATAAGAGGAGAGTGGCTAGAGCATACAACAAAAGAGTCAAAGGGAAATCGTTTCAAGTTGGTGACTTGGTTTGGAAGACGATTTTACCCTTAGGAACTAAAAGCCCCAAATTTGGTAAATGGTCGTCTAGTTGAGAAGGTCCTTTTAAGGTATCTGAAATCGCTACAGGTAATGCATAGTTGTTATAGTCTCTATAAGGAGAGCAATTTCGAAGAATTTTAAATAGCAGGTATTTGAAAAAATTACTTCCCAAGTGTGTGGCAAAGCGCTTGAAATGTCAAAAGGCCGATATGAAGTATATCGTCCTTAGCTCATTGTGCTTTTAGCTCACTTAGTTTGCTAAAAGGCAGGGGGCATGTGTTGATAGCAAAATATGGCATTAATGGCCATGATTGTCAAAATATCAATTTTGGTAATTTGGGACGAAAATACGCAACTCCTGGTACAGGCCGAAGGCCTGAAGTACCGGAGGCCCACCTGCATGGGGCCTCAAGGGCCTTTTAGTGGCCCGCTTCGTAGGCTGGCTTCGGCCCAAAGGCCCTTCGGCGGCCTGCTTCACTGAACCTTCGGCCCGAGGAGCACACTTCGGTGGGCCTACTGAAGGCCCACTTCGGGTAGGCTTCGGATAGGAGTCTGATACAGATTCAGGTTGTTTTTATCTTTAATCTTGATTAGGCTGAATCTTATCAGATTAGAGTTAGAGATAAGAAGACTAGCCCCTATAAATACAAGGGTGAGGCCAGTTCATAGGACCCCCAACATAGATCAACTCTTCAAACCCTAGTTTGAACCGTACCTTACTTTTATTTATTTTCCACATTAGATCAGTACACCTTCATGGGTTTGCGCTGGAAGCCCTCCATCGGCCACATCGTAATTGTGGTAAGCCTTGTTGGTTCACTTGTGAATCATCCGTTAATCTACGTAACAAATTGCTATCACCTTGTTGGCTCGCTTGTGAACCATCCGTTAATCTACGTAACATATTGCTACCCTTCGTTTTGCATACTGCTATACTTGGTAATTCGGTATCTAGGCTGAATTGGCACTTGATCTTCGTTCTGTTGCAGGATTCACGTTTGGAGCCCCCTTTGCCAAAGGTTTTCGGAGTTGGGAAGCTAGTTTCGGAGGCTGCCGGAGCACCCTTCGGCAAGTCTTCGCTTTGCCCGTCCGTGCCAGATCCATCACGCTGTTGTTGATCTAGTTGAGTCCCACGCACCGAAGATACTTCGCATCGGGGTTGCTTCACACCGGAGTCACGCTAGCACTCTGCACCAGACTTCGTCGCGCCAGTGCTCCACGTTCGATTTTGTCACACCAGAGGCTTCACACCGAACCCTATCATTCGGAGGCGATTTTGCGTCGCGATCTGTTCGGAGCCTGTTTTCGGTCAGATCAATCCGAACACCGAAGGTTACCTTCGTCGCACCCTTCGCACCAACCGTCGAAGGCCCCCCTTCGGTGACCCTTCGCACGGTACACTCCGATACAATCAGGTTTCGTTCGGCCGATTGGTTTAGTTTCTCAATATATTTTGGTTAATTGGATTATTTCTTTGTGGTCTGATTACCTGGTGACTCCATTCCCCTTGCCACTGTTAAGGGTAGTCGAAACGCGATGTCAGTGTTGTGTTACGCTTAGGCTTATCTCTAAGTATCCACACGCTTTTAGATCATCGAATCGGCCCAAGTGCGGGGGCACGTTTTCGTGTCAACACTAGGCTATATTGTTGTTAGTTTTTTTATGTAGGCGAGTATAACCAATGTGGCAATCTTGCTTAACGTAACGCTCCTTCAGTGCAAAACCACTTTGCAAAACAACCTTAGGGATTAATTAAATGATATTTAAAAGGTTAGGGGGTTAAATACATGGTTTATTCAGTTAGGGGGTTAAGTAATCAATCTACAATACGTAAGGGGGTTATGTAGACTTATTCCTTTTAAATGATATGCGCATTCATATATGGGCCGAAGTACTGAACACGCCCACCCTCCTGATTTGTATTTCTTCAACTGTTGCGATAGAGAGTTTTTGAGATTGGAAATTTTGAAGGAAGATACTTAAATATGTGTCTTAAATGTTAGTGAAAAAAAATGTAGGATTGTAGTATGCAACATCATCGTAAACTCAAATATTTAAGGAGTAGAGTTTTTTTCTTTTTATTCGTATGATTTATCCTATTTATAATTGATAATTTTTTGTATATAAAATTAATCAGTACTTTTTGACGCAAATAGTCAATTCCCGCAAAGAAAAAAGGTATGATCCAATTAAACAACAATATCCTTAACTTAATCAGGTCGACCAATGGTGATTAGGCAGCCAACTGTAGTAGGTCCCACATCGCCAAGAAAAAATCCACAAATGAAAAATCTGAGCCGAACGACCTGCACGGTCCAACGACCAATCTCAATAATTATGTCTTGAACTTTCCACCACTCCCATTTTTTCTTGTACCACCACTTGCATTGCATACAATGGGCAGCAATTACAGGCCGTTATAAAACATATTGTCTCAACGGTATACTGTTGCATAGATTTTCTGTAATATTATACTTCGCTTTCAGTAAATTAATTCTAACCCTTGATTTTAAAAGATTTAAAAGATAGTTTGTTCTAGTGATAGTGATAACATTATACTTTCAATTTCAGTAAATTAATTCTAGTACTTGATTTAAAAAATAGTTTGATACTTTTAATTAATTATAATTTAGTTATAATTGTCATTAGTAATTTTTCATGTACTACTAACACATCTCCACCTTCGTAATTGTAGTAAAGTCTAAAAGGACAAAGGCAGAATAGCACGAAGATCACATTCTTAGGGTCCCTTTGGTTCTGATTCTGGAAAGTGATTCCCGTCCAAAAATCTGAAATCTGAACCAAAGGGGGTTAAAAGAAAAACTGATTCTAAAAAATCATCAGATTCCCATAGTGTATTTTCGCAGTTGCCCTCCTCCCCGATTCTCACCGATTCTAGCCCTACCCCCGAAACACTGTAGCGCTCCCCCCACACCCCCTCTCTCCCCCCTCACCACCTCTCTCCCTCACAACCCTAGCTGCACCCACTCTTTCCCCCTCGCACCTCCCCCACCGGCCACCTCCCCCCTCTGCCGCCGGTGTCGCCGGCTTCCTCCTCGCGCCAGCCACCTCCCCCGGCGGCCACCTCGTCCCGCTGGCCTCCTACCCTGCGAGCTGAGGTATATCCTCCTCCTGTCGGCCTCCTCCACTGCGAGCTGAGGCATACCACTTCTTGTTCTTGGTACATGTGTGATGCATGTGTCATTGACTTTAATCCTATAGATGAAGAAACATTCAAGAGACTTGTAGTAATTTTGAGGGGTTGTAGGTGAATATATATGTGTTGTAGGTGATGAATATATGTGTTGTTCCTTGTTTGATGTGTGTTTTTGGTATAAATGTCGATGAATCACCCCTGTTTTGTTTGTATGGTCACCAATGTACATAACACATCTTATATCTTTCATTCTGATTAGTACCTTATGTATTTCATGTTCATCATTTATATTGACACTAGAATGGCTGAGAAGGTGGTATGGGATAAGGAAAATATGAAGCACTTCCGTGATATATGCATGTGTGAGGTTAATGCTGGGCATAGGCCATTAGGTCATTTGAATAGAGTCGAATGGAAGAATGTTGCTGAAAAGTTTGAAGAGAAAACTGGTCGGAAACTAGAACACTTGCAATTCAAAAATAAATGGGACGGACTAAAAAGAAGTTATACTATTTTCATGGAGTTAAAACATACTGCCACTGGAACAAGGGGGTGTAATTCTTGAGGAGAAAAATGAGGTTACCGTGAATATGATTCGTGATAACATAGCTAATGCTTTGGTTAGTTGAAGATATTATATTTAGGTCGATGGTAGATCCATATATCTTTTGTAGTAATTATATGTATGTCATGGCGAATCATTGTATCTTTTGCAAACATTGACAAACATGATAATTTTAATTTCAAAATGGTCATCTAAATGTTAATGTGATTAATCAGCATATAAATAGTATTGCAGGTCCTTAGGGGCAGAACTGACATTTATTACATAATCTACAGTTGAAAGTTGTTTCAGCCAAACAGCTTTCAGCTTTCCGACAGCTGTTACCTCACAGCAGCTTTCCTACAGCTGACAGTAGAAATCAGATTTTCAGGAATCCACAGCTGAACCAAACACACTCTTAGAGTTTCACGTACTGAAAATTACCACTTTAGCTCTCACCTAAAAATTTTCGATCTCTATACATTCTAGAGCCCTTTGTTAGGTTAGTTTTAGAAATTAATCTAAAACATTCAAAAATTAAAAATCAATAGTTATTATGTATTAAAATATACCATAAAAATTATCAAAAAATTTGGTGGAAGCTACTAATTAAAGTTTGCGTGCAATATATGTAAGCCAGCTTCGTAGCAGTTAGATATATATAAAGGCATGTACAGAACCAAATGCGACCAATTTTTCATGTTCTTTTCGACATTTTCAGTTCATAGCTAGTTTCACCGTCGATCTGCTTAACGGTCGCAGAGTAGGAGTTAGCAGTCCATTCATGTTGGAATGTGTCGGTTTCTAGCGCGTAAGGACCCTGCTTCTTGCGATTGGCCGGATTGTATAGTATATCAAAAATATTATAAACCAATTATTTATTTTGATCCGATGATGGTTATGAGATAATAGGTTATGTTTGATTTTCTACGGAACTAATTTTCTACGTGGACTTTTCAATTTTTTTATACCGATTCTCCAATTATCTACATATCACTAAGTATTTATAATTTTAGTTTATTTTTAATTTTAACCAAAATCAATGGTTTTAATTAGATTATAAGATAAATGTTGTACCGTAATATAGTCACGTGTCATTTACTCAATATCTCTACTATTGATTCCATTTACGCTTTTCCTCTATTGGCTTCAACTACCTCCCCGTGCGCTCGCCCACCCCGCCCGCTCGTCTGCATGCAACCGCCCGCCTGCATGCACGCAGGAAGAAAAAGAAAAAAAGAAAAAAAGAAAAAAAATAAAAATGTATTTTTTTGCATTTCAATACTTTAATTTATGTATTTTACGCAGAAGTACGAATTTTGCGTAAAAACCCTTAGATTTCTGAAAAAACACGCAGAAACTAAGAATTTTACTCAAAGGCCCTTGGATTTCTGAAAAATCACGCAAAACTATGAATTTTGAGTATATTCAGTTAGATTCGTTGAAAATTCTAGAAATACCTTTTTCTTGTATATGTTTATTATTTCTTACATCTCGTTCCAACTGAATTATGGAAAAATAAATGTTGAATCTCTATTTATAATATATTTCGGATAGTAATATATCAAATTGATTCTTATCATCGTAACAATAAAATAAACCTCATCGCAAAGCATGAACGATTTACTAGTTGTCTAAAATATCGTGACATCAAGTTTCTTCCGACATGCATGGAGGAACTAGGAAACATAGTGTTGTCATTTATTTTTGAATTAACGAAACTAGTGTAATATTATAATTATTTGTATATTTTTTTATAAAGGTGGTTAAAATTTAAGAAGTTTGATTTTACGAAAATCAAACACTTATAATATATAACAAATCCACGTACCAGGCCTAATTATAATGTTTCTTAAAAAAACCAAAGTTAAATTTATTTTTTATAATTATATTTCAGAGTTAATATTATATGTTTCTTTGTTTGTCACAATTCACAATCGAAAATAGAGTCTTCGTCAGTGTCGGAGGGTTTGCCAAATACATTCTCTTAGACACTTGACAAAGATGCAGGTCCACAGAGTGCCAATCAAATACACTTGATACAATTTTTGCACTCGGTGAACATGCAAAAATACACTCGGTAAAAACTAACACTTGGCAAACAATTGACAAACACACTCGACGAAGATTAACACGGAAAAAATCAACAAAAATTTTGACGATCATGAAGGCCGACAACGTGTGTGGACTGCCAAAAAAGTGGTTTGCCATGTGCCACTTGGCAAACAATCAAATCAGGGGCCGAGAGGTGCCACGTGTCAAAGAGAGCAGGGTTTGTCAAGTTCCTGAGAAGACAAATGATAATGTTACGACTTAAGTCGATCATATAACATTATGCAATAAACCAAAGCTTGACATGACACTTCTAGAGGCGGAAAATCATGAACGGACCAAAGATCGATTTCGTTTTACAAGGAGCCAAAGGAGAGTACTTAAAATCTTGATATCCTTGATGGCTAAGAGAGGAGTAAATTTAGCTACTCTACAAATCAACATGCTCAAGAGTTATGACTATCATATATAGCTTGAGCGACTACTTTTAATGATAATTTGATGCTATGTTCACAAGGATGTTTGACGAGTGCTAGCTTGAGCGACTAGTTCTAATGATAATTTGATGCTATGTTCACAAGGATGTTTGATGAGTGCTGGCTAAGTTGAACAATTTCTTCCACTAACTTTGTTCTAAAGAGTTATCTCATATCATGATAGTAGACATGAAAGACCAGTGATAGTAGACATGAAAGACAAGTGTTTGTGTTGCTCCACAAGTTAGACAAGATTTTTTTACTTACTTTTTCAATTCGATACAACATATGATATTGCACCTAGTGTATGAGGGATCTAATGCAATGTCATCGATGCTATTCAATTAAGAGATTATACAAGACTCTTTGAAGCAAATGTAAAACCAAGAATAAAATTGAAACATCCATAGACATATATCCTAGAGATCAGGTGTCGAGCTTCACAACGAAATACTACACTGACAATTTTCCTATCTTTCCATCGCGTACAATTCCATCTTTCCAATGTGTATAATCCACATTCTCATTACAATCCTAACAACCCCGAAGATGAATCAAAATTAGCATATTTAAAAATCAACTGAAGATAAATAAAATCTTAACATCTTCATAAACCAATTAAGAAATACAAGTGATACGGCTAACAAGACGACCTTGCAACAATAAAGAGTAGCACAATACAAATAAAAATTGCAAGAATATGCGGTTCAGCCCTTTTTGCACCTGAACAAATGGACGGCGATATGACTTCTACACCTTGTTTCCAAGCCTCCAAAAAAGCACAGTGCAGATCAAGGATTGCATGTAATATAACATGATTGATTAGATATGATACACTTGCAAAACTTAGATTATGACCATCAAACAGCTACAACGTGAACCCATCCAGACTCAAACAGAAGTACTGTTTTTTTTTAACAAAATGCCTACTATATATGATGCTCCGAAATGAAGAATACGTGGCTTCTGTTACCTGTTTCCAAACCTCCAACAAATAAAATTGCACAGTTCGGATCATGGGTTGCAACTAGACATGATCCACTGGCAAAACTTGAATATGTATATATATAATGGCCATCAAACAGCTATACAAACCACTTGAGTCAATTCATACTTGAGAGCTCTTGATCTTGGGCTATCATGGCCTGGTGCATCGCTGAGCCCATTTTGTCAAGCAAATAAATATCAACAGTGATAATATTGTACAACACCAGCCGAAAGAGAAGTGTGTAACCAACAATCCAGTACTGGCCATGCCTCCTGGCCTATATGCCGGACATTCAGAACGGCCTCGCTCCGCTAGTCGTCCAGCTCAACAAGTTGAGCTCTTCGCTCAGCAGCTTTCTTCCTGACAAAGATGCCCCACCGCATAGCAGCCTTGATCTTAAGCCACCCAACAACAGCCTTACCAGACGAGCGAGTATGGCCATCGTGGTAATTGAAGGCTGGTGCAGGAGACTGCATGGAGGGGAAGCCATCTACATTGTTCAAGTTGGCTGATGTCCCGCTCAGGATGCGCAACATTTGTTGCATGTCCTCTTCATTCTCTAGTATCTCGTGGCTCCTTACCCTTATCTCCTCCATCATGTAGTCATCAACACCTCCATGGTTCTCGTGCAACCGGGACCAGTCATCAAAAGGACTGAGAGAAGATGACGGCATGGACTGACCAAGTGGAGAGAATTCAAAGTTTTGCTGTGGTGTTTGTCCCAATGTCATGCTGGAACTTCTTGAAGCTTGAGTTTGGATTGAAGAACCACTAAACTGTCCTTCAGGTCTCAATGAAGTCATGTCATATTGCATGGTGATACTTGGTGAGATGTCCTGAGGATTGGCTGCATATCTTGCTGCATGGTTCCCGTTGGACATGTTTGTAGTTCCATCTGCTTAAGACATCAAAAGAGCTTGTTGTGTAAACTAATATGAATGAGAATGACAAATAGTAAAATAGTTATCTGAGCTTAAAAAATGCAATATCATGCTATTCTTGACAAGTAGATGAAGACACCAAACCAGAAACAGTGGACACAAATCATTTTTTGAGCATGAAGTTAAAATGTTAAATAGAATTTAATAAAATTACTTTAAAACAATATGCACGGATGATGCCAAACATAAATACTAAAATGCTGTTAGTTGTCAGACTTAGTAGAACTGCACTTTTTCACATATCATATAATTCAAAATTTCAAATGATACAATGTTAGCAAATGAGTATTCCGGTGAAGATAATAGAAACAAACACGCATTCAGGCAACAAGGGAAGAATGACTAAACCAAAGGGCAAACAAAAGACATTCAAATACCTTCGCTCACACTATTTATGGATGATTGGTCAATATTCACAGGACCACCTGTCAATTGTTTATGTGAGTGCACTGAACCATATGAATCAGGGTAGCTAGTTGAAGCCTTTGCAGTATCACTTCTTGTTGTGACAGATTTCTTTTTCTGCTTAAATCTCAATAGTTCCTTGCCATCATATTCGACAACATTGATCCAGTCATCATATGCTTGTTTCACTAGTGTATCCGCAAACATCTGCAATCAAGTAAAGTGAGATAATGAATTCTGTACAAAAGGTTATGTATTTCAGCCATCACAAAACAAGGATCAAACCGCAAGTATCAACAAAATTTATTGTTTACATGTTATCATGGCACTGATTTGGGTGATAGAGGGGTAACAGAGCTGAGAAAACTGAAATTTTAAGGTGGCATGGAACAATTTGAGATATTGTCAGATCACTATACTTTGATTTATCTATTGTTGGGCAAAGTGGATAAAAACCAATACTTTTAACATAATACATATCTTGAGAAAATCCTTATAAAAAAAATCTCAAAACAGAATGATGACAATTTAACCATCACCGGTGTCTGTTCAGACAGTGCAAATGGGCAAAATGAACATTGGGTTAACCACTTCTAGTAATAGATTTCAACTGGTGCATATATTTATTAGACATACATTGAACTATGGAAGTGGCGAACTATGTTATGACCATCAAAATGTATCTGGGTGTTGTGTTCTTGAAAATCTGCTTCCAAAAAATCATATTTATTGGTAATAAGCAACTCAATGCATAGTTGTTACGGCGGCGAGGCGAGGCGAGGCGCTAAACTACCTTCACACCTTTTAGGCGAGTATGGCGTGCGGCGAGGCGACGCCATACTCACTTAACGTAAATGTACATGTCACAATAATTTTGGAATAATAGGAAATTAAATTTAGAACCATATGAAATATAAATAGTCAAACAAGTCTATATTTCATTCAGTATATACAAACATACATAAGCCAAAGAGGCAATCAACTAGTTATGTATGGAAAAATTATGTATGGAAAGCTTATAAATGATAGGATCTTTATATGGAAATCATCAATATATGGAAAGCTAATAAATTATATATGGAAAATATCAATATATGAAAAGTTGATCAATTATATATAGAAATAATTAATATATGAGAAGCTGATTAGTTATATATGGAAATCATAAATATATATAAAACTTTACATATGGAAATTATCAATAAATGGTAAGCCTATTCATGGTATGAGCATATGTATTTCCAAAGAATAGAGTAGATTTATTTCCAACAAAACAGAATAAATTTATTTCCAAAACAGCAAAATAGAGCAGAGAATAGAAGGTATTATTCTGTATTATTTTCTACCACAGCAAAACTCTAAACCCTAAACAAGAGGGAGTACAGAGCGGAGAGGGACAAACAGAGCAGAGTGGGGGATGCAAGGCCGACCCCCATGGCGAGCGGTCCCGGTGGCGGCGGTTGATCTTGACGCGGTGGCGGCGCGGATCCATCGGTGGAGGCGCAAATCCGGCGGCTGGGGCACAGATCTGGCGGCTGGGGCGCAGATCCAAGCGGCGGGGAATGGATCTAGCAGAGGGAGTGGCAGGCACAAGCGGAGGGAGCGGCGCTGGAGGTGCGGCTCATCACAGAAGCCTCGCCGCCGCGCCTGGCGTCGCCTCGAAGGATTATGGCGTCCATTTGACGCCACATGCGCTTAGGCGGACGCCATATGCGCCGTGGCGGACGCCACATTCGACTGTGGCGAGTCGTCCGCCGTGGCGTCCGCCGGAGTTCGCCTCGACGCCTAATCGTCGCTTAGGCGACGCCTAAGCGACGCCATGACAACTATGACTCAATGCAACTAATATAGGTAACAAACAAGCAATAGAAAGGCTTCGGTGTTGTAAATACTCTTCCTACACCAAAGCAACATGGCAGATGTCATGTGCAGCAATATTTCCTAGAAGACATGGCTGGATTGGCACCTAGCCTCATCGGCGTGGCAGCCTCCGTGCTGGTGAGGTAGGGTTTCAACCCGGCTTGTTTGGCATATTTATAATATATCCAACTAACCTTCTAGCTATTCTTAAGGAAATATAGATTAGGACTCCTAAATATAACCCTTTATTGTAATTGCTACAGTACCCCGCGGGTACTGTTCAGTATACAGTAGCCACCACGTGGGTACTGTTCTCATGGCGGCTGGACTTTGGCCCAATACCCTAGCCCAACACACAAGACAGCAGACTACTCCAGGCAAGAACAAATGGTAATGGGCAAATAGTACACGGAAATACTACATAGCACTCATCACTACCAGTCAAGATATCAGAAAAATACATTTTTGCGACAAGAATCCCAGTCTATTGATCAATTGGTGCTAGGATATTTAACTTCCATTGATAAGCATTAAAAAGATACTAACCCTCTGGTTTTCAGAGAGATTTTCAGCTGAAATGTACTGGTCATCAGCAATCAAACCAGTGAACTCGTATATGTTATTGAATATTGCGCCAACACTTCCTGCATCACTTGAGTAATATATATAGTGTTTTCCACTCAAAACACATGTCTTCGCATGCTCAACAAGGCTTTCCCACATCTTATTTGACATGTTACTGCCAAGAATCTGAAAAGCACCAAAAAAGAAACTGATTTTTGGTTTTGGATCAACAAATTTCTTGAATATAAGTTATAAGTAGGAATAATAAGACATACAGTTCTTAATTTCTGTTGGTCTCTAACAAGAAGTTGGAGAAAATGTTCAACTGTGTATATTCCACTTGAGTTTAGTCTTTTGTGAAATGCACCGTCCTTTCCAATCTTCTCCAATCTCCAAACATCATCCTTGAGGGCAGGAGGGTAGTGTTTCTTGTACACTACAAAAGGGATTATAATAATATTTAAGATCTCTATTTTAAGACATTTAACAGTTACACAGGGTCAGTAAAGTATACAGAAACATACATTCTCCTCTGTGATCTTTAACACTAAATGCCTCTGTCTTTGCCTCCTTAACACGGACACCCTCACAAAATCCTGAAGAGACTCGCAAACCAAGTCTAAATTTCCTGCTTCTTATCCAGCTTGAATTGTCAGTGAAGATAAGCTCTCCAATGGTCCCTACACCTTCTTTGAGGTTCACCTGGAGGTCACCAGTTAAAAGAGGCCTCTTCCCTTCACGTTCTTTCACAACATGGTTCTCAAATTCCTCTTCGGTCCAATCTTCATCCTGTTCTTTATTAAAATCACCCTCAAGCACAAGGACATCCAGTTTTGCAAATGACTCAGGTCCTGAAGTGACTACATGCCCGGTGTTTGCATCCAGCAGCACAACATGTATTGATGCTCCTTGCTCCCCTTCCACTTTTCCTCCTGTAAAGAGTGGGAGTGATAGCCTAGACCTAAAGTGAAGCTGGAGATTGCAACCACTAGGACCTTCAATTCTTTTGGGAGAGGTCCTGTTTTTATTCAGTATATGAAGGTTAACTTAATGTGGAAAATCCAGATAATGCTATAGAAACATATGTCCGTATCCCTGCATTGGGTGCATCGACAGGTGTAACCATAATGAACAAGTTCCACTATCCTGTACCTTCCTTGAATTCTAGCAGGAGTTGCAGGACCCAGTTTGGCTAAAGCACGTTCTACTTCTTCACTAACCTACACATCAAAATATGGGTGACTATAAGTCAGGAAAGAGCCAGATAAACCAAAAGGTTCAATAGTGGATAATACAAGATTTTTATTAACTCACAACTCTTCGCAGAATTGGCTCAAGTGATGAACAAAGCTTCTGTAAACTATCTACTTTGAGGGCCTCTACAATGACACTGCAAATAAACAAGTTGATTAAGTAAACAATCAGATAAATGTATTAAAATAAGATAGAAACAAAACTGAAAGACAAAGATACAGAGAAACTCACATTCAACCCAACATCCCAACATAAACGATACAAACATATCTTTGATTGGCATACCTTTGTTATTGAACAGGTAATCAAGATAAAATGGTATTAACTGAACATGTTTCACTAGTTTTCATATGGTAGTTAAAATGGGTATTCGTCTATTCGATAATTGACAATTGACAATTACAAATTCTATCTGATGTTCACTGTTCAGGACTTCAGATCATGATATAGGATCCCCTATAGACATTTTTAAAGCAAGGGATAAATTGTTGCTAGATTACAAAAAATAATCAAAATGATTTAAGTCCTTAATCAGTATCAAAGAAAAAAATGCTGATTTCAGTAAATATACCCATACTAGGTAGAAAAACTGCATATTCCAGTAAATATACCCATATTAGGTAGTACACTGAAAAGTATTGAAGCTTGAAAGTAAATGCCTAAATGGATAGTGTTAAATGGACTTCAGTTTTGAGAACCCTATCCTTCTAAGCAGTTCCTACATTTAATGTGATTGTCCAAAAATCGTTTTCACTTATCACATACAAACTCTTGTTTAAGTATCGTTCATAATGAACTAATCCATTGAAATGAAGCTGATACACTGAACTTATACTACCTAATTGAGCTCTATAAAAGCATAAGAACCAATTTAGTGATTGCGCATACCACTTAAATATAGGCTTCACATTATTTGCACAGCTAAGTCAGTACTTTTACAAGACTAGCACCAAAGCCACATGAACAAAAGTTGAGGATCTATAGCTCCAAGCTAAATTACAGTTTGCATATCTTACTTAGAGCCAAACTAGGAATCGAAGTTTCCTCCGAATCTAAGCTAAGTTACGGAGCACGTACTCTCCCCAAAGTCCCAAACTACTACTGGCAAATCCTCTGCTCAACCACTGAGCTAACCATTTCAGACTAAATGAAGGTTCCGACACGAACCTCGCTAGGGCGGGCACGCGCGGGCGTTTGGGCGCGCGGTCGTCGTCATCGCCGCCGCCGCCGCCTCCTGCGTCGAGCGCCCGCTTCGAGCCCGACCGCTCCAGGTGCCGCCCCTGCCTCTGCATCAGCTCGACGCCCTCGCCAGTCGCCCGCCCCTGCAGCCTCCAGCCAGATCTGCGCTGCGCCCACCATCCAATCAAAAAACAAAAACAAAAAACGCCCCCAGATAAACACACACAGTAAAACCCAGCACGCCCACACCACAATCGAGCAGGCGCGGTACCAAATCGCAGCCTCCGGCAGGGAAGAGGACGCGCGCGTGCGCGTGTGCAAGCTCCGCGCTCGCTAGCGGCGGGGAGCAGAAGCCGGCAGCGACCAGGCGATGACTGTCTCGAGCGCGAGCGGTAGCAGCGGTCTCAGAGATCTGTGGCTTCTCTGGGTGGGTGGGTGAAGGGTGCGGCGTGCCCGCAGCCGGCAGCCCGCCTTTCGCCTTTCACCGCCGTCTCCTGTTTGTTTAACCGTTTTCCGTTCGCGTACGATGCTCCCCTCCCTCTCTCTCCCTGACACGGGTGGCCCACGGAAGCGGCTGGACCTCCTCGAGATTCGCGCTTAGGAGAGGGCTGCGTCAGTGACAGGTAGGGCCAAGGAGAGGTGGGACCACGTGTCAGTGTGATGGCGCTGGGAGCTGGTTATTCGAGCAGGCGTGCGGCGCGGCGGCTTGGCGAGATTATAATATGTTTTTTCCTTTCCGTAAGGGGATTGTCGACGGCCGTATTTAGCGGCGTCTGTCGCCGATAGGTGGGCCCCGGACCGTGGTGGAGCCCACTGGTCAGTAGGATAGTAGCGTCTAGCCATGTGGTCAAGTGGACAAGGAATTTGGTGCATGAGCACTGGTCTAAGGTGACTTTAACATTGTGGTAATAAGTATAATAGCAAGCTATTAGACTGCGTATATCGTATTTTCACATATATGTACCATTACAATTTTTAAAAATTTTAAAAATATAGATATGATCTCTTGTATCAATGGCGTACATATAACATATTTTTGAATTATAAATATTATAATAGCATATTTCTAACTTTTAGGAGTTGGCTATTATATGAGAATCAGCTTGGGCGTACTCCAAGAAAGAAGTATTAAACGAAGAATGAAGAGAGAGAGAACAATGTTTTTAAAAGCTATCTTGTAGCTAATTATATATTGTAATGTACTACTTAACTCTAGTGTTGGTGCAAATATATTGTATATATACTATTTAACTATATAGTGTTATGGCTTATAACTAACGGAAGGTTCTATTATTGAACACGCCCTATGTAAAATATGATAATGTGATAATTTATTGAGCATCCATTATCGTGTTCTAATAATATCGTTTAATTTGTACAATTTATCTTATATACCAATGGTGTTAATGTAATTTCTTTGTTTTAAATAGTACTCGTCGATCGATACGCGTTAATGTAACTTTGCACCATCCTCACTGAAAACAGTGGCGGCACCAAAAAAATTTCCTTGGTGTTCCTATTTATACTATAAAACTTCAAAATATGTCATAAGCAGTACAAAATTTCAAAATATGTCATAAGAGAGGAATTACATGTCATAACTTCACAAATATCCCAAAATCAGCATTTAAATCCATTAGTCATAAAGCTACGTGTGAAAGTTCTAATATAAACAAAAAAAATTACAGTACTACTCTACTCTTCGAGTTTTCATACTCATGAAAATCTTAATAATATCATATTTACTAACTTTTGAGAACACATCTATCTGATCAATAAAAGTAACTAGACAATCATTCAATAACTTGTCACACATACTATTTCTCAACTTGTTCTTCACTAGAGACAATGCAGAAAACACTCTCTCAACACTTGTCGTTGCCACTGATAAGATCAAAACTAATTTGAGAAGCAAATACACCAAATCATAAATATCATGCTTATTTGCTTCAACAAGTTTAAGAGAGAGTTCACTAAGATTTTGTAGGCCTTTGAATCTTTTATATTTTCTCATATCATCAATAAAAGTCTCCAATTGATATTCAAGCATTATCAAATCCATACTTGAAATATTCTTAGGATAAAACTTGGCAAGCTTGAGTACTTTTTTGTGCATCATAAGAAGCAAAATGAGTTAAAATAAGAAGCAAATGAGTTAAAAGAGTTTAATGTTGCCATGCAAATGAGCAACTCCATATTAACCTCATCAAACCTATTGTTAAGCTCTTGGTTAATGGATGACATAACAAATGTCTCCTACAATGGTTATATTATGGTTTGCAATGTTAATCGGGTATCAACACTGCGTGGGCGTGTGTATCATTAATTGACCAAGGTGCGTACATGTTAAAGTTTTTAAATAATAATTCAAATGATCAATAAATACGTAGATCGATTAGACATCATACATTGCAAATTAAGCTAACAAATAGCTTGGGATATTTTTAAACAATGTTGATAAAGAATTATTTTTAGGAAATAGTAATTTTAGAAATGTGTCATGAATAATCCGGTGATAATAGATTGTCTGAAATACACTACTACAAAAACGGTCTTTAGTGATCCGGCTTTAGTGATGAGTAAAAGACGCGTGTCAGTAATACACTTTTAGTGACGGATTGTTTTACACGTGTCAGTAATTCTATCTTATTAGTGATGGATGGAAATATAATCCGTCACTAAAGAAGGGGCACCCATTAGTGATGGGTCATGGTATAATCTGTCACTTAAGATCTCCTATAGTGACGGGTTATATTTTTATCTGTCACTAAAGAGCATCAGTAATAGTACATTAGTGAATCACCCATCACTGATGACTCCCACTAATAAATGGACAGGGCACCAAAGTCAAGCGTCATGCTTTCATTTCGTGAAACCCTAACCCTAGACTACCGTTGTCGCCGTCCTCTTCGTCGTGCTTCTCGCCACTATCTAACTACAGGTTTTGGCCTTCACGATAATTCATTAGAAGTTGGCACAGTATACGCCTCCATTTCAACATCAATAATGATGCAATTGAGGCTATAATGTATGTGTTGTAAACCTAGGTAGATATGATATAATATTACATTATAAATCTTATGTGATGAATTATTTGTGTTCCATGATAAATTGTCTGTGAATGTTGGATATGTTGGCTGCCACATTCCGGCTTTGATTCAGGATGCAGCCTAAAAACTATTATTTTTTTCAAAACGACCATAATATTAGTGACGGGTAATAATAATAAACCATCACTAAAGGATCCTTTAGTGATGGGTGAAATTACCACCAGTCATTAAAAAATAATAGTAGTTGAGATAATAGGTCCATTTTAGTGATGAGTGAATATTGTTACATGTCACTAAAGGCCCTCTTATAAGAGGGCAGTATTATAAGTCTAGGGTTAGGGTCGCATCATCACTAAAGGACCCTATAGTAATGGGTTTTATTTTTACCCGTCCCTAAAGAGGCCCCATCACTGAGATGTACATCATCAGTGACAGGTGGTAACTACCACCGTTGCTGATGTCTCTTACTTATAAATAGGCAGGGCACTGAAATGAATCGTTATGCTTTCATTTCATACAACCTGTTGATGGCAAAAAATGGCATTAATGGCTAGATTGTCAAAATATCAATTTTTTGTGATTTGGGCCGAAAGTACACATGTCCAGGGTCTGTCCGAAGCCTTACAGGGCAGAAGTCCATTGAGCTATGGGCTCCGAAAGCCTCTAGCCAGCCCATGGGCTTCGGCCAGGAAGCCTTCGGAGGCCCACGTTGCCAAAGCTTCGGAAGCCTTCGGAGGCCCACGCTGCCGAAGCTTCGGAGGCCCACGCTGCCGAAGCTTCGGCCTGAGGAGCAGGCCTCGATAGGCCTGGCCGAAGCCCACTTCGGTAGAGGTAGAGTTGTATGCGTTTCCAGCTCAATCTCTATCTCTATCTGGCTGGATTAATAGTAGATTAGATTAGGGATTAAGCCCTTATAAATAGAGAGGCAAGGCCGCCGTGAGAGCCCCCCCCCCAACTCAAACCAAACCAAAGCCCATGCTTTGATTGCATTTACTTTATCTTTATTTTCCTGTACCTCTTCATGGGTTTGCCTGGAAGCCCTCCGTCGCCCGCTATGGAACAGTGGTAACCCTTGTTACTTCGCCTGTGAAGTATCCGTTAATCTACGTAATAGATTTCTATCGCCTTGTTACTTCGCCTGTGAAGTATCCGCTAATCTGCGTAACAGATTGCTACCTTCGCTACTAGTGCAACACTTAGCAAAATTCGGTCCTCAGGCTGAATTGGTACTTCTCAATCTTCTGTTGCAGGTTCGCACGTTCTGAGTCACTTCGTCGGAGGTGTCCAGAGCTAAGAGATCGGTTTCGGAGGTCCCTAGGACACCCTTCGGTGGGACTACAGGCTCCGGAAAGAGGCTTCGCCAGCATACTTCATCACAACGGGCTTCGCCACGATCATACTCCGCACCGGACGAAGTCACGCCCGCGCGTGGCCCTCGTGTCATTATTCTGTAGTTTGTTGTATCGGGGATCTCACGTCGAACCCCGTTGTTCGGAGGTGATCGCCGCATCCAGAACCGTTTGGAGTCCATCTTCAGCCGGATCAGTCCGAACGCTGAAGCACCCTTCGGCAGAGTACTTCACACCAGACGCCGAAGGTACACGTCGGTGGCCCCTTTGCACTAGACTTCGAACCATACGGGCTCCGACTGGTTTGTCGATTTTATTCTGTTTAATCTATCTCTTTCGGCTAATTGGATTATTTTGTGTAATCTGGTTGCCTAGCGACTCCACCCCCTTATCACGGCTAAGGGTAGTCGGAACGTGACGTCGGTGCCATGTCACGCTTAGGCTTGTCCCTAAGTATCCGTGCGCTTTTGGATCGTCGAACTGACCCAAGTGCGGGGGCACGTTTCCGTGTCGACACAACCCTAACACTAACTCCCGCCGCTATCATCTTCATCGTGCTCCTCATTGCTCCGTTGTTGCTCCTGGCCTCCACACCATCGGTCGTGTCACATGCACCCTCGGTTGTGGCGCCGGCACCATCAGTCATGGCACCCGCAATTCGGCGTGTGTGGCCTCCCTACTCGCCGCCACCTTGGTTGCATCCTCCTTGTCCTCCTCCTAAGATCCTCCTCTTCGTACGAATTGCTATTTGTCTTATCTAATTATATAACTTTGTTTTAATTTCATTGTTATAGGGTAACATGTTCTACTGTTTTTAGCCAATTTATTCGAGATAACTACTAGTTTTAGCCAATTTCTTTGAGATAACGCACTCGAAGTTAGCATAGCCATTCACGGTGGTGATCTTGCTCGGATGCTACTCCTGAGGCTACCCATGGTGGTGCTCCTGAGGCTCCCCATAGTGGTTGTTGGGGGGAAATAATCTTGACAGTAGTAATGGCAAGACCGTAGGCTCTGATACGGCCACAAAGCTTACTGTAACGGGGTCCTAGCTGTCATACGTGAAGCTGTAGGGTGGTCGATCCCGAAGTACTAGGAGCATCCTGTGATCGAAGACGGGCTCCGCAGGGGCTCGAGCCCCCGCACGTATGCCGGAAGAGGTGGCGCTGGGGTCCAGCCGAAGACCGGGTGAAGACCCCACCGGAGGCCCAAGATCTCCAGCAGGCGGTTCCTAAGAGGGCCACGATGCAGGCCTAGCGTGGAGCCCTCCGAATCCATATGGCCCTGATACAACAACCACTAAAGTGAAGACGTGACAGCTACGGTGTCAAGTAGTTCCTATAGAATGGGACGCGGGGGTCTGTATCAGTCACGTCATGACTAAGTGTACGACGGGACCGCATGCACGCCGTCACACCTACCACATGTAGTTCTACTCTGGCAAATGTGTGAACCCAGTATCGTCGTACCCCTACTAAGTTAGGAATACAGGGTCTGTAATGACATATGTAAGTTGTGGGTAGAAAGGTATTTGTCCCGCAAGGGTCACCCTTATAAATACCTTCCCCCCGTATTGTACTGGGATCATATTCTCCTCGGAGCAAGGAATACAACTTTTATAGCAGGGTTATCCTTCCTGGAGACTCTGTCCAAAAGAAAACTTGTCCTCTTAGTCTAAACCACTTAAACATGTTGACGTAATCCTTTACGCCAACAGTGGTGCTCTTGCTACCCATGGTGCTTCTCCTCATGCTGCACATGGTGCTTCTCCGTGGGCTTCCATAGTTATAGGACACTATCTAAGCTCTTGATATCGCTATAAGTTAGCTATTAGTTAGAAGTTATAGAATACTCTTATATATGGATCTTTGTTTTAGCCATATGAAAGAATTGTGCCCAAGAAAATTCTTGCAGGATCGGAAGTTCTGATTTAGAATCGGAAGTTCCATTTTGAATTAGAAACAGAGAGCTCAAATCAGAAGTTCCGATAATTTATGGTTTGTGAAACAGAGAGCTCAAATCGGAAGTTCTGATTTGGAATTGGAAGTTTCAATTATTTCTTATTCAGAGATAGATAGTTCAAACCGGAAGTTCCAATTTGGAATTAGTTGATCGAAAGTTCTGGTAAGGGTATCGGAAATTCCGACATGTTCTGGTTTACAGATCAAAAGGTCAGATCGGAAGTTCCAATAGGGGTATTAGAAGTATTTATGCGGGATGAGTTATAGATCGAAAGTCTTGATAGGAAGTTCCAATAGGGGTATTAGAAGTTACGATTAGGACGTAACAGATTGGATCTATTAGAGATTTGATTGTGGTTAAAGGCCCACACCTTGGCATTATAAATAGGGAGGAGGAGGAGGTCGTGGATATAGATTTTCAGAAGACCCAAGTGCTCCACCCTAGCCGCCACACACCTCTCATCTCCCTTCCTTCTTGATATCAAGCGTTGAAATTAAGATTTCTCCCCGGTTCTCATGAGCGGTGCTAGCATGATGACGTGGGAGCAATCCTTCCCTATACGTGTGGATTCCGTGGAGGCGTTGCTTGAACAACGACGCTCATTGTCTTCCTCACGTAGACATTGCCGGTCTTCACTGATTGGATCACCGAAGAACGGGCAGAGCGAGACAAGGATAAACGAGGACGCGCTTTCTCAACATCTTCTTCCGCTGCACTAGCGCATCTCGCCTTAGAAGGTAACAATTCACGATCCCTCACATGCATGGTTCTAGGGTTTGGGGGCAAAAATTTTGAAATTTCCAGCTAGCGTATACTACTACAACCATGTTCTTCGAGATAACGAGTTATAAGTTAATATATGTGATACTAATTTTGTAATGAATCTTCTGTGGTGAATTTTTTGTGATGTGGTTTATATGTTGCATATGTTGGATTCCAAATCCTAGCTGTGATTCAAGATACAACCTAAAAAATTATTTTTTTAAATGACTATAATATTAGTGACGGGTGATAATAATCACCCTTCACTAAAGAACTCATTCGTGATGTATGATTATTGTCACTCGTCACTGAATAAGACATTAGTAACGAGTGACAAACGTCAACCGCCACCAAAGAGCCATAACAGGTGAGCCCACAGGAATGAGGTTGACCCTTTAGTGACGGGTGTTTACCCGTCACTATTGATGTCTATTGATGGTAAAATTTGGTTAAGACCCAAGCCCAATAAGGACCCGATGTGGTTAGTAGAAGTCAAAAAGGTCCAATCAAAGTTGGTTAGAGGAGTCTGTCCGTTGCACATGATTGGATATAAAGGAGCCGGTAGAGATGAAGATAGAGATCCAAACAAAATCGGTTACAATCATAATGGACGGCAAGTCTCCAGACTATAAATATGTATCCAATAGATAGATTAAACACACACAACTACAACCACAAAATTATTCTCGGCACATTGTCATCCTTGTTAATTCAAGGTTAATCCCGACAGGACTTGACACTTGGAGCTGGGTTACATCGTCTCGGTCTCTAATGAAGAGGTGAGTCCCGCCACCGCGATGATCGTATCGATTGAGTTAGTGTCATTCAAGGCTGCATTGCTTTGATCTCTTGTGACACCGGTTCGGTCAATATAATCATTGGTTTATCTCGATGTATTAGCTAGGTTTGAGGTTGCATCGTTACGATCTCTTAGATTGACGTAGATTAGATATGATGGGTTAAGGATTCATCGGTTAAGTTCGACATCTCGGTCTATTGTATTTGGTTTATGATGTACACCATTCATCTGAATAAAGTATGCCTAATGTGTTGAAAGATTGTTAGTTATTTGTGATTTAGTAACTATCATGGTTAGGTCCAATCTTACTGTCATGATGATTTAATAGTATAGATACAATCTCTGGTATACTAAATTTAGATTCTATCGGAGTACAAGCCGATAGATTACCTTTTAATTCCACGTTGCATATCATTGGCATCAGGGATTGCCGATTGGTTCGAGCGCATAGCGCATTGCTTTCCCTGTCATCGGTCCGATGGTGCGGGCGTTGCGTATCGATCAATCGCTTAATTGTTTCCAATGGCCCTTTGTTGATACGTATGTATAGGCGTATATCGTGTCCATCGGCTCAATGGCCGATCAGCGTTGCTATTAACTATTTTGTTGTACCTTATCAGTTGTAGGGTCAAACTGATTGGCACGCTCAGAACCTTGAGAATTTAAGACCTGCACTAGAGTTAAGCAGATCTCTCAGGTCATACGTGTGACTAGAAATGACACCAACAATATCACATTACTGATGTGATAAGAGTGATGAAAAACTTGTCTGTCACTAATTATGGTTATCACTCGTCACTAAAATGCTTTTGTGTGGTAGTGATAAGTTATGGGTGTATTTGGTTCGTTTTTTAAACTAGTTTTCTGTTAGAAAACTAAAAGTAGTTTAACAAAACACAAGCTCACCCACCAACAACGATTTTTGAAATGTACCAGATTTCTTATGTACAAAATGAAAGTCGCCTTCATCCCATAAGCATATATGCATATCCGGGAAGAACAAAAACCAACTAAATTAAACGCATTATATTTGCAGGCTGTATCCAAATATTTATTGATCTCTATAGAAGTGCACATCATGATCATGCATGCAATCCGGCCGCTGGTGCATGCGTACATACTATTAAGTTCAGATTTGTGACTCGTAAACACATCGAGTTGGTAGCTATCAGATTAAAATTGAATTCAAAAAATAAAAAACAGCTTCGTCCAAGATGAGCCAATCACATACTCTATAATCCCTTCCTAGCTAGAACAGTAGATAGATTTATATACGTCAGTAGTGATGACAATATATTGGCGTAAAACCTGTAGGTTTATTAAAAAATTATTTGTAAAATAAACCCATGAAACACTTTTAAATCTGTAATAACAAAACCCATGGATTTTAAATCAAATTCGTATCCAAACTCGACTAGAACTCGACGGAAAACATGTAGGTTTGCATAATCCGAATCAGAAGCTAAAGCTAATAAAACTCGTAGGTTTCAAATCGTCAAACCCACATCCAACCCGACCAAACTCATAACAATAAATTTAAACTTAAATCCTTATATATCCGCGCTATATGCAAAATTGACATATCTCTAGATCATATCGCCGCTAGCCGGAACCGAATGTTTCCAATGGCCAAGAACCGTAGATTAAAGGCTGAGCCAATTTTTCAGGCATTGTACAGTAATGAATTAAGTATCCTGTGCACATCGGCTAGCCGTGCACATGGTGCACATGTGAGATCTCCACCTTTAATCTGTAATCCAACGGACAACAGCTCCACCAGATTATTTTGCAGAAAACACCTCCCACCTCCCCCATTCTGTCATTTTGCGATAACCCCCAGCTACTGTTGTCCGTTGGATTACAGATTGAAGGTGGAGATCTCACATGTGCACCATGTGCACGGCTAGCCGATGTGCATAGGATACTTCCCCAAAAGCAAAGGCGATGCATAGGAGGTATAAGGGTTCTTCCTCAATGTAAAAGTATTAGAATTGAAAATATGATACTATGTGTAGTGTGAGACATGAACCATGCATACAATAGTACTACTGGAGACGACAACACAAAGAATCCTTGATGCAACAAGCAAGCAGTAGTACGTCTAGTAAGCAAGCTGAAGGCAATCCTAGGACAGAACATTTAGATACGACAAGTAGCACTGCTGCAAGCATGCTGCAGGTTCCATATGTAAAATATGTGACAACTTAACATGAAAGCACAAGAAATAACACGCGAGGAATTGAAGGAGTTGAGTTCATTCGAGCAAACGGAGGAGGAAACTAATTAATGAAACTAAAACGGCTTCATAGCTTCAGGGACAGGTCAATCATCTCGTCGGTGATCTCCCCGTTTCCCCTCGCGCCGGACGACGTCGGGGCCACGGATACAGCGGGACCGGGCATCAGGCGATGGTGGTGCTGGTGCGCCGCTCTCCCTCCTCCTCCCCACACGCCGGCGGCGTCTGCGGCGTCGAGATCCGCCGCGCGCGGAGGCGCGCTTATCTCGCCGACGAGCGGCCAGCCACCACCTGCAACTTGCTCCGCGGCGGCCTCCCGGCCCCGCCTGGCGAGGTTGCGCTGTAGCTTGTGCGCGTTCTGGTGGCCGCCGAGCGCCTGCGAGCTCCGGAACTTTCTGGGGCAGTAGCAGCAGGAGAAGAGCGCCTGGAACCTCGTCGGCGACGGCTGCAGCGCCAGGCTCAGTTTGAGCCGGTCCTCCCCCGCTGCGTCCTCCATCCCAAACTCCATGCTGCCCACGAGGAGATCGAACGACAGACAGCTAGCTGAGCAGAGCCTGAGTGAGAGGGCCGGCAAATTGATGAACAGGGAGCAGGACGAAGAGGAGGAGAGCGCCATGATATCATGGCCGCGACCTGTGTACGTGGGGTTGCCCCTGTCGGGAAACCCACGACAATTACATCCACATCAACACACTCGCAGTAAAGCTCACGAGGTTAACCAGATCTCCTACTGGCTACTCCTAGCTAAAGGGGAAGGCGACGACGTACGGCCGAGCGGTAGCTGCCTATCAGCCTATGTATTAGACTACTAGCTAGCTATCGATCCAGAGCTCAGAGAGCTAGCAACTGCATCGATCTGTCCGCACAGCATGCATGCCCGTGTACGCGTACGTACGTACCTACGTACGTACGTGCGCCCGGCCCCTGCAGACTCTGTGTGTGACTAGGTTGGTTGATTCGCGCTCGGCCGGTTCGACTGCATACCTTTTCTCTTCTCCTCTCTTCTGTTAATTTCCCTGCAAGTCTGCATGCATTGCAGGCAAGCAGCTGGTAGCTACTGGATCTACGCGGCGCCTAACTTTTTCTCGCCTCTCTACGTGTCGCATCGACGCTGGCTATACGGCGCCGACCCGTGCCAGCCGTCGTATACCCGTCTACGGCGCTAGCAAAGCTGAGGGGCAGCAATTACAAATTAGTTTTAACTCCTTTAAATGATACAACTAATTTATAAACTAACTATTAAGACCACAAAAATAAGCTAATTTGAGCTAATAGGGACACTTAGACTAGTTTGCCTCCTACACACCACCATAGCGCGATTATTGTAGCGAGGCAAAATCGTCTTTAACTATCTATTAATCTAAAATATCCAAATATGCATGACTAATTTTTAGCCAACTAACTATTAATCATCTAATATTATTAGTTTGCTAACTATTAGTTTTAGTCTATCAAATAGGGCCTTAATTAACCTAACTCTGCATGCTATATGCTCCTTCATCCATCCAACATACTGTTACATGTGTATTTAATTTGCCAGGTTTACAAAATCAGCCACCCGCTTTATATTCGGTGCCTTACTACAAAACATTTCTACAGGACATCTTATTTATCAAATAGAAATATTTTGTTTATTCCACAAAAAACTGAGACGCTTTTACAAAGCGTCATAGGAATGTCTTCGTATAGACCATTTCAAAAGTATAGACCATTTCAAAATTATAGATATGCTTTTAAAAGCGTATATCTACATTATTTAGTATGTGGTTAGAGGCATAAAAATTTTGTGTCTAACAATATCTTCAACCTATAAAGTGTCTCAAACAATATCACTATTTAAATTGTAGCACTAGAAAGAGAGGACTTTTAGAACATCTCAAGTGAAACGGTTCCGTGTGGTGCTTTTGTTTTGTTGTACTGGGTGACAATTAGAAAGATTTTGGGCTGATAACTATTTTCAGGCTATTAACTATTTATTAAAAACCAGTACCACTATGAACGAAAAACACGGTAACCTTGTCATGGAACCTAGCACTGTAGGTGATCGATCTATCAATCAATCGATGCATGCATGTCATAGTACTAGCTAGCCGGGAATCGATCGGAAAACGGGAAGTGGGAAATTGAAGCTTTGCCATATATACCTAGCAGTAGCGGCCTTACGTGAACACATGAATGTTGGATGGATTCCGTTCAGATACAGATAGAAATGAATCCAGATAGCATTATTTACTGTATATTATTTCGAATACGAATATGAATTCAGATATTTTCGGATACGAATATAAAATAGTTAATTCGAATACGAATACACATTCGGATGTTTACTAAGTTTAAGTTCAAATGAAGTCACATTTGGATTTTTGACTATAAATTTTATTCATTGTTTCGGTGGACGGGGGCCAGGGGCGCCGACGCGGCCCGCAGCGGTGGCGGAGACGCGGCCAGCGCAGGGGGCCGGCTGGCGGTGGGGGAGCAGGGGGCCGGGGGTGGCGGGGGAGTAGGGGGCTGGGGGCGGCGGGGCCGGTGAGGGCGGCCGGCGGCGTCGGTGGCCGGGGGCCGAGGGCGGGGGCTGTAGGGGCGGCCGACGGTGGTGGCGGAGGGGCGACCGGCGTGGGGGTGCAGGGGGCCGGCCAGCGGCGGGGGAGCAGGGGGTCGGCCGGCGGCGGGGTGCGGGGGAGCAGATCTGGGCGCACTTAATGCGCCCAGATCTACGGGGCTGTTTTTAGGGCAAGTCCAAGGTTCGCCGAGTGCCAAATTGGGAGGCACTCGGCGAACGCTAATTTTTTTTAAAAAAAATTTTCCGAGTGCCATCAGTGAAGCACTTGGTGAATGCTTTTTTTTAAAAAAAAAATTGCCGAGTGCCAATAGTGACGCACTCGGCAAATGTTGTTTTTTTAAAAAAACTTTTTTTGCCGAGTGCTAGTAGCTCTGGCACTCGACAAAGATGATTTATTTGTTCTTTGCCGAGTGCCATGGCTAAATGCACTCGGGAAATATTTTTTATTTTTTTTAAAAAATTAGTAAATTAGGAAAAAGACAGTAAAAAATTTCATAATTTGGCATTACATAAGATATAGTTAGTTTTCATCCTAGAAATTTTATTAGTTCAAAAAAATTTTAAAACACTTGTGTTTCAAAATTGGGATCTCACAATTAGAACAATTAAAATCCTATAAAGAACTTCAATTATCGAAAAATAGCAAATTAGCCCTAAAAAATATCAAATTTTGGCATCGTATAAGAAACATTGGGTTTTAGTAGTACAAAAAGTTTTAAGTTCAATAAAATTTTAGAATATCGACTTGGTCCTAAACCTAACTCATCCATCCCTAATTAAACTAATAAACATTCTCGAATATTGTCCAATTTCTTAAGGTCATACATGAAAACTTTATCGAAACATTATGAAATATTTACCACAATATATATGTATGATATAATAACGCCATGTCAAGTATCATATTTTTTAGGCTTCAATATAATTTTCTATAATTAAAAAACCTTGGTGCTCCATGTTGTCGGTTGAGTCTCGTAACTTAGATTTTTTTAATATTTAGTTATATGTAGTGCTAAAAGATTATAAATAGACTCATGAATATAAATATGTTTTTTCTACAATTTATTAGTCATTATTTCATGTACACGCAGTTCAATTTTGTCCTACTTCAAATTAAAACCTAGGAGCATGATTAAATATTTAAAAATAGCATAGTAACTCAGAAAAATATGAAACTTTACCAAGAACTAACAAATGTTGAATTAAAACTATAAAAAATCAATTTCAAAACATGTATAAAATGTCATATGTGCATACATTATGAGTTCACATGAAATAATGGGTACCTACACTTATTTGGTGAGTGCTTTTTAAATAGCACTCGGCAAAGGAGATTTATTTGCTCTTTGCCGAGTGCGAGGGATAATTGCACTCGGCAAAGATTTTTAAAATTTGTTTTCAAAAAAAATAGAATAAAGATAGTAAAAAATACCATAATTTGTCATTATATAATATACACTTATTGTTCATCCAAGAAATTTTATTAGTTCAAATAAACAAATTTAAGGCACTTGTAGTTCAAATTTGGGATCTTTTAATTAAATTTCTATAAAGAACTTCAATTAACTAAAAATAGCAATCTAGCACTAAAAAATGCCAAATTTGGACATGGTATAAGATACATTGGGTTTTAGTAGTACAAAAAGTTTTAAGTTCAAACAAAGATTTGAATATCAATTTTCTTCTAAACCTAACTCATTCCACCCCTAAACACATTTACCTCTTCTCGTGGATTCTCCAGTTTCCAAACGTCATACATGAAATCTTTGTCAAAACATTATGAAATTTTTATCACAGTATATATGTATGATATAATGACACCATGTCAAGTATCATATTTTTTAGGCATCAATTTAATTTTCTAGAATTAAAAAACCATTAAGCTCCATGTTGCCGGTCGAGTGTCGTAAATTAGATTTTAAATATTTAGTTATATTTAGTTGTAAAATATTACAAATGTAATCATGAACATAAATATGATTTTTCTACAATTTTTGAGTCATTATTTCATGTACATGCAGTTGAAATTTGACCAACTTCGAAGTAAATCCTAGAAACATGATTAATTTATTAAAAATAGCAAACCCACTCATAAAAATATGAAAATTTTCCATGGATTAACAGATGTTGAATTATGACTGTAAAAAAAAATTCAAGTTCAAAACATGTTTACAATGTGTCATGGGCTCAAATCATGTTTTCACATGAAATAATGAGTATAGCACTTTGCCGAGTGTTTTATTTGTGGCACTCGACAAAAGATAGGGTTTGCCGAGTGTCTGTTAGTGGCACTCAGCAAATGTACCTTTTCACCCTTGCCGTCATAACGGCGGCAGAAAAAAATGGGCGGGGGATTTTTTATGGTTTTTGCCGAGTGCCTATGGCGTGGCACTCGGCAAACCGTGCCTTTGCCGAGTGCATTCCATCGGGCACTCGACAAACTAGAGGTTACCGAGTGCCCGATAGAATGCACACGGCAAAGATTGTTGCACTCGACAAACAATCATTTTCCAGTAGTCACTATGAACGAAAAACACGGTAACCTTGTCATCGAACCTAGCACTGTAGGTGATCGATCTATCAATCAATCGTTGCATGAATGTCATAGTACTAGCTAGCCGGGAATCGATCGGAAAGCAGGAATTGGGATATCTTCAAGAGTAGGTGACATTATGTTGCGGTTGTCGATATCCGCGCCTCCTATTGTGTCCATCGGCGGTGTAGACGTAGTAGTAATAGTAGATGTACCGCCGGCCGATGTAGACGTACTCATCATGTTGGCGTAGCTTTTCCCCAGCGGAGTCGCCAAAAAGTGTGTTGACACGGAAACATGCCCCCACACTTGGGTCAGTCTGGCGATCCAAAAGTGCACGGATAATTAGGGACGGGCCTAAGCGTGACGTAGCACCCACACCGTTTGTAACAGCACCAAAATTAAAAGGAAATAAAATAAAAGGAAAAATAATATTAAAGGAATTTCTGAATTTTGTTATTAATAAAAATCCTAAAAGATCCCTATTAAAACCAAACAGAGATAAATATTCAAAATTTGGACTTGAAAATTTTATGGGATAAACTAGAGGCCAAGAAATATTTTTGAGAATTTTTACAGAATTTTAGCAACAATGCTTCAAGCTTTAATCAAATAATTAATTTTCTGGAATTATTTTAATTGGAAAATGAATTTTAAATTCAATTGGGCCGCAACCCCCAATTCCCCGCCCAAGGCCTTTCGGCGCGCCCTCCTTCACTCCCCGTACGCTCGCGCCTGGCCGGTCCCGCACGTCAGCCTCTCGCGCCCCCTCTTCTGCCGCTGCCACGTCTGGCCCACTAGTCGGCGCCCCATCCACGCCCTTTCGGCCCACCCGTCAGCCACCCTCGCCCCTCTGACCGCCCGGGCCCGCTTGGATGTGCCCCTTCCTTCGCGCGCGCCCTCTGGCAGGTAGCCCCCACCTGCCGGAGTCGTCTTCTCCGATAGAAGGGGGGATCCCCTTCCATACCGGCGCCCCCCCTTGCCACAATTGCCGCCGGCAGCCGCCATCCGCCAGATCGAGCCCAGGATCCCCTTCCCCTTACTCCGGCGATCCCATTCCCCCTAGAATCGACGCGTTTCACCTAAGATGGCAGGTAACCGAGCACTTGGAAACCTCACCGGAGATTTGGAAAGCTTCTCCTCGGGTTCCCCTCATTAGGCCTTCCAATTCCACCGCCAACGAGCCTATAAGTACCCTGGACACCACCGCAGCCAAGCCATGCCACCAAATTGCCCCTTCCTCTCTCTCCCGAGCCCCTGTGCCATTTTTGCGCCACCTCCCCTGATTCGGCTCTGGCGAGCCCTCGTCGGCGCTCTGAGTCATCGCCTCCCTCACCGTCGCCACTGATAGGACCCCCGACGCCTCCTCTACCCCGTCCCGACCTCCGTTGGGCTG